>JAPMOQ010042323.1:0-10604 GCA_026543055.1 Argiope trifasciata | reverse complement strand
ATGAACAAATATATAAATAACAACCATAAGATTTTTATAAACAAAAAAATATTTTTTAGTGGGTTAATTTATAATGGTATCGTAAATATGAAAAATTAAACGTGGTTATGGTTTTAATTATTTCGAATTATGTTATATATAAACATTTTTACATTATCAAAAAAAATGGAAAGAGCAATCATAAAACTAATCATGTTTTACAGTGTGGTAATGTTCAAAACATTTATCCTCTATGAAGAGGTACACGGCAAAATTCACCCATTTTCGCCAGAATAGGTCAAAAGTGAATTTTAAATCTAAAATGATTTTTTTTATCCACCTTCGCAACGGCTGATGTAAAAACCAGTTTATTTGTCTCAATTCCTCAAAATTTATGTAGTACACAAGAACATTCGGCTACATTTTCCTGTATACACAGTTATTTTTTTATCCACAAACAAACCGTGTTGTTACACTAACACGTACTAGTAGGTGACCCGTGCTCAAGATTCAATCGTCGTAGATTAAATGTAAAGAAGAAAAATCTTTTGAAAGTTAGGGGGATACTTTTGAATATTGACAGAATTTTTTATTAAATTGCTCTAATTTTTTGAAGAATTCTAGAGTTTTGACTTAGGATGTAATTGAATTTTAAACGAAATCCTTTGTTTAAAAGAAATTTACGTAGGGTGATTGAATTAAAAGGTCATTTCACTCATTGTGAAAGAATCAATATAGAGAAGCAGAAACAAAATGAATAAACTGTTTTACATATTTAGTCTAGACATATAATTACTTCCCCCCACCCGACATATAATTCATTTGAATGTTGAGGATTTTAGATAAGCTTTCGCGTCATATTTGTATTTAGATTTAATGAATATATGAAATAGTTATCTTTATTAGATATTATTTTTAATTAAAAATATGTCATTCAATGCAATTTTTAGATTTATTTTTGATATTAGAGATAATTACATACCTGGAAAAACGAACAGTTCATACCTTTCTGAGAAGAAGAAGGTAAAAATTTTGAATTCTATTTTTTCTTCAGCTTTTCCTGATGAAAAATACGAGGCGAAATTCATCTTTTTTAAAGTTTGTTTTAAATTGAAACGAGAACCTCAAAATTGAGAGAAGTAACGTAGTAGCTTCATTAGACAAGATTAAAAACTCTTATATCAAAATGTTTCAAAGAAATGAAAGCGAATCAAAGAATTTAGAGAAATTTCACCCTTTGATTGTTTGTGCCAATATTTGTTTCACAATAGAAAATGAGGAATACATTTTTCAGAAAAATTTCGCCTATCAATTAAAATCATGAAAAAATCGAAAATTAAATGTCCAATAGCCCTTTAAATGTTTTAAGGTATCCAACTACGTTAAAAACACTGGCTATGAGCCCAATTAGCGAATATCTTTCTTTGTTTTTATTTCTTGTTGTTCAGACTTTCCTCTTTCCAAAACAGATGATCTTTTCCATGAAAAATAAGGCCTCACCTATTATGCAGGGTCGCATATCTTTCAGCTATAATTTGTCTTTCACTTCAATTTTGTCTAAAACTTTAATGTTCATAAACATTCTCCATCGTTAACGTGATATCTCAAAAACTAAAAGAGGTATTTAAATAAAAATTCCAACGTGTATTTTAAATTATACGGGCTATGAAATGAACCAAATGTTTTGTTATTGGTGAAATGCTTTTTCCTTCACAAGTGTTTTCAGAAAAATTAAGTTGTGAATTTATGGATAAGAATGCATATATTGTATAGGATACGATATATTTTATACGATATATACGGTATATACAATACGATATATACCAACGATATATTTTCCTTTCTAATTCCCTCTTGTAACAATAACAATACTAAAACAAGAAATTAAATCTACTATCGCAAATGTCAAGTTTTCCTGTAAGAACATTATTATTTTTAAGTCTTTATTTTAATTAATTTACATCATTAACCAGTTTGAAACAATCTCGAGATCTTTTGTCTCTCTCTCTCCCTCTGTATCAAATATGACAAAATCTAATACTATAATACGAGGAATGGTTGCCAAGTCGAAAATCGCCCCAGAATTAATAAACTCCGGTAAACTTGGGGGTCTGGGGTTTTTGGTCACGAGGAATCGATTGGCGCCGGTTTTGAAGCGCTACGGTCGAGCAGCTCGGAGTTACAGATAGGATATTTTCAAACTTTATTAGTTCGCCATAATGGCTACTTAAATTTTCAGGTGGTAACGTGCTGCCATCTATAGCCAATATGGCGAACTAATAAAGTTTTATGTTTATGCTGTTATAGGTTTATAATATGTTTCTTATGTATGTATATATGTTTGGTTTTTCTAAATAAATTTGTCAAAAATATTGAACTTCAACACACTTCAATCTTTACCTTTACTTTACCTTTGTATAGAATAGTTCCCTTTCCAAACTCTAACTTTGTTTAGAATAGTTTACAATGGTGCACTTTAACCGGTTATCTTTTCACCAATGGTTTCACAAATTTTCTTATTTCATGTATTGTTTTGATAAATCATAATTGAAAATTTAAATCTTCAAGTTAGCTTCGATACCGGTTTTCTCCGAGCGGAGCTCGGTCACCCGCTGGTAAATCAAAATATGACAAACATCTTTATTATTTTTAATAACCTTATTTTAATTAATTAAAATTATCCCTGAACTAACAATTTTCATCTATTAAACAATCAATAGTTTAACTTATTTTGTCTATTTTTTGAAAAACATTGAGCGAGTTGGGAATAACACTTAAGAAATTAAGTAGATTATAGATAGTTCAAAAGCTATACAGCAAAAATCGACTCCAAAATAAAGCTACATTAACAGACAATAGATAATGGAAAACCATCCTGTGAAAGCCAACTCCAGAAAAAACACTGCAATAGCGGACGACAGATATTGCAAAAGCTGTACAGTGAAAGCCGACTCCTAAATAAAGTAACGCAATGCTGGCAAAAGCAAGTAAAAATATATCAAAAGAAGATGATGAATATTTCAACGCGATTTCCAGCTTCAATTATTTGTTGCCTCCAATTATTCATATTTTTAAAAATAAGAACAAGATTTTATAATTTTTAAAACCATTTGATGCCACATATTCATTTAAATATTTGCTGCGATTTCTGAAAATATTTTTTACTATCGCTTTTTATTATCTGCTCTTAATTTAAAAGTAGTATATAAAGAGCGCAGCAGAAAAAAAAGTGACACTTAACTTTTAACATGTATTCAAAAGAAAATAGTTTGCATGTTTTGTGGAAAGTTTTAAAGTGAATTTACGACTTTCTTTCACATTCGTTGAAAGGTACGCAGCATTTAAATTGACATTTCTCTCGCTAACATCTTTTATACATTTTTTTATTTTATTTCCGTATTTGTTTTATTTCGGTCTTTCTTCTAAATGTTACTTAGCTTATCGAATAAAGAGAGGAAGCAAAAGTAAAATTCGCTTCGCCCATTACTATTTTTCTCCGCACCTGAAAGACAAGTGTTATCGCTTTTCGATTCTGCGATCTTTTTTTCTTAACTTCAAACAAAACAGTGTTGGACGTCTATCGATCCTCATTTAGTGGGCAGTCCAGAGAGAAAAAAAATTCTTTTAAAACACTGAATTACAGCAAATTTCCCGGAAAAAATATAAAGTTGGGGAAACTACACTATGGGCAGAGAAATTTTTTAAAAAGAAATACATAAATAATATAAATACAACAAAAAGATTTGAAAATATTATATATTTTGACAAATATTAAAAAGTGTAGGAAATTTTAATGAAACGTAACCAAAACATTTAACACTCTTCACAAAATTGTAATGCAACAAAATACTTTTCTTTATATACTAGCTATAGAATATAACGATGAATGAAATGAACCAAAATCTAAGAAAAAGATTGAGATGCAAAACAGTTATGGGTGAATATACGCATACAGGCATTCTTTTCCATAATTCGGAACTTTACTTTCCTAAAAACACTTATAAATGAAAAATGCATTTCACCAACAATAAAATATTTGGTTCATTTCGTTGTCCATTATATTTAAAACACACGCTGAGTTTAGTTACATTAAAATCCGTTCTAAAGGAACACTAGGGCTATTTTGGGCCAGACCTCGTCATTTTGAACCACGGTCAGATAACGAGGACGACACCTGAACTGATACCCCTCTCTTCACACCAGCTGGAAAACGTTTGCCCTGACAAGTTTAACGGGCCAGGGACCCCTTATAAAACGGTTCTTCCGTGGACTGGAGTCTCGAACTTCATACCCTCCGGGTCCGAAGCCGAGACCTTACCACCAGGCCACCGTGGCCCAAAGTACGCGCTGAACTTTTTATGTAAGTACCTCTATTAGTTTATAAGACATCATGTTAATGGCGGAGACTTTTTAAGAAAATTAAAGTTTTGAGAAAATGGAACTTTAAAACAAATTTTAGCAGTAAAATATGTTCCCCTGGATGAAAAGTTAGATTCTCATCTTCTTAGAAAATGTAAACTGAATTGGAAAGAATAAAGTTTAAACTACAAGAAATAACAATAAATAAAATTTCGCCAATTTGGTTTATAACAATGTTTTTAACGTAGTCATTTTCCATAAGATAGAGCAGAAAAAATAAATCAAAACTTTATGAGAAGATTTGGTTTGATAGAGAAAATCTCGCAAAGTATATTAAATGAAAAAATTTAGACGATTGATTACATTCATACTGTTTAACAGATAATAAAATCTGCTAAAATTATTACATAGATTTATGTATAAGAAATAAAGTTCCCGTATATTTTTTTTGAAAAAAAAAAAAAGGAAAAGACAGAACTGCTGTAGTTTCACTTACCCATCAATGCTATCAAACTGAATTCAAACCAATAACAGAGAATCTCTTTTTCTCATTTATAGACGTTAAAGTAAAAATATTGCTACAGATTTCTCTTCTTCGGGTTCGTTCTGTGTAGCGGATGTATGGTGTGCGAAAACCACACAATGAACAGCCCTTTGGTAGAGAAACAACGACGACTTTTATTTACACGAAGACAAGACAGCACAAAGACGAGAAATATTTGCAGCAGAGACAAACACACCGTATCACATAATAACAGTCGCCTACTGGTAGAAATTCCGTAGTGACAATTTCCACAGTTCACAAAGCGGCCAGACAGGATTCAGCAGGAGGAGGGATTGTCGGAGCTCCGCTCTACGGTCTGTTCAGATGGATAAACAGTCTTCTGTCTCTTCTCTTTTTATGTGCCGACTCACTACTTCAATTCGCTCTACGACACAAGATACGACGACCACAGGATAAGGTACACATCAACTTTGAACTTTATTCACAGCAACTTTATTCTCTGATTACTAGTCACCACCATACAATTCTCCACCACCTGTAGCTTGATAGCGCCGGCCCTTTATAGTTCTCGGGAGGTGGAGCTAGTAGCATCTGGATAAATCAGTGCCTATCTGAACGTATCTCGGTCGTATTAATGTACAGATAAAAAAATTCTCGGTTGGTCGGTTTAATGCCACTCGGTCACACCAAGCCTGAAATGAGAGCTGCTCTTTCGAATGAAGGCAGAAATGTGCACATTTCATTGTTGATTAGCACCGTTAAGTTGAAAGGACGATTTTGCTCGAACACACAACCCTTTCTATGGGGCTGCCGAACTCATTCATCCATCCACGTCAGAATTGAGATCCAAATCAGAGACTGACTGATCTCTGATTCAGTACCCCCAGAGGTTATGGGAACTTGGAGGACTTTGCAGTCGCGCCCTATTTAAGCTGTCTCGACTGTCATTAACAACACAGCGGTCTTTGGCCGAGACGAGGACAGAACTCGCTACCTTTCGGTTGCGAGACTGACGCTCTACCAACCAGGCGACAGCGGCTCCTAACAAAATTCTTTAAGTTTCAAATATTATCCATTTTGTCGCCAAAGTCGCCAAGCTCTGGGGATCAATGAGGCAGCATCTAATATAGATGACTGTGAATCGGTCATTTTTATGATGACAGTATTCGTACGGAGAAGCAAAATTACAGGTTCGTAACAGTATTATAAATTTGATTGTATAGTTAATTACAAGTGGCATTGATTACAGTGTTTTATAAAGCCAGCCCCTAATATAGCACTTTTTAATTATACGATACATTTATAAAAAAATCTACACTACGAGTAATTATTTTTGAATCTTTGTACTACTAGGTTCCAAACAAAGGTAGATTATCCATATCTTCAAGTGATAAAGTTAATTAATTTAGATACATTAAGCGTTATACAGAAATGTTTGTCTTATGTCAATTGATTCATATTTTTCCACTAAATCTATTTTCTGTCATAAAATTTGCTCAAAGTTTGGGAAAAATATTAACAATTTTATCAAAAGGGTTTTTCATTTAGTTCAAATAAAATATTTGAGACTTTTAAATTGTTTGAAAGTGCTTTTAATTTCATTCTAATTAAAGATTTGAGACTTTTAAGAAGTTCGTATAAAAATTGATACTATTGATACTCCAGGCAAGTCATATATATATTTTTTGAAGATGCATTGAAAATGCAAACTTTATATAGTTTTCTTTAAAAATATATAATTGAAATAACGAATCGATTGACTTAAAAAAATTTTAATATAGTAAATCTCTTTCATGGAAATAAAGCAAGCACATTACATCAGAATATACTAAAATATACATAAAAGTACCTAAACTATCTACGAAAAGGTTCAAAATTCACACAAAGAACCAATAACACCCACTTTTGAAGGTCATCCCATGGTATCTTTATTTGTTACTTATCGATCTAGTTTTGTTTAAATATGAATTTTAAAGGCCATTACCATGTTGCAATAACTTAAGTATCGCTTTTACTTTCTGATCAGACAATTCCAAATATAAAATGAATTTTCTTTTCTTTCTAAAAAAATGTATCTTTTATTCATAAAAGAACGGCAGAGTTAGGGTGGCATCTTGTATATTGTTGATGCAGTTTTAAAACATTCAAGCATGAACATATTAAAATACAATTGCCAACCACTTTTGAAATAGGCTTTCTAACATTTCGTATATTTTAGGTATCCGAATATGTCCAAAACTCTGAGTATCGACGACCACATTGGCGAATTTTGATGTTGTTTTGTCTTGTAATTCAGATTTTCCACTTTCCAAAACAGTTTATCTTTTCAAGGAGAAGCAACGCCAAATCTATTATCCAGGGTCACATAGTTTTCAGCTTAAATTTGTAATTTAATTTTCTTAAAACTTTAATTTTCATAGAAATTCTTCACTGTTAATACGATATCTTAAACACAAATAGAGGCATTTACATAGAAATTTCTGCGTATGTTTTAAATAATATGGAAACGAACCAAATGATTTATTGTTGGTGATATACTTTTTCATTTACTGGCGTTTTTAGAAAAATTAAGCAGGAAGAACCTTACAGATTATAAGATACAACTCTTTTAAACCTTTCTTGATTTAAATTAGATGATTATTTTCTTACATGAAGATGGCGCACCCCGTGAAGTGAAGTGAAATGTTAAATAGTCTTTGTCTACAAGTCCAAATGCTTTGAGGTAGTAGGGAATGAAACATGCTCTAGCAAGAAGTCTTACCAGTTTACTGTATGAAGCCTGGATTTTGGGATGAATTAAATGCAACCCCTGGTGCTTTATACTCATTTCAATTTAGTTGCCGTTTATGGAGCCTTATCTTTCTCGATTGATTTTGAATAAATGGTTAGAGTTAATTTAACGCTGAGTTAAACACCGATTTTTGTCTTCCGATTATGGAAGGAGAATTGGATTATAATAGAACCTGGGACCTTGTGGTTTGTAGCCAAGTAACATAACTATCAAACAAAACTAATCACCTCTATCCATTGGCTTTTACCGGCTTATTATGATATCACCACATACTGCGTGGGGATTCCCCGACTGTACGATTCGCCGAGTTTGGTGGTGACTGGCGCGCATATAAATCTGTCGTGGTCAAGCAGTCCTCCATGTCGGGAGTAATACCACTGGCGGTAATGGTTCAGAGGGAATCATTCTCTGATCCAGGTCTAAATGACGATCTGTGAATGAGTGAATAAGTGTTTGAGTGAAATCCTCTCCGTAAAAACGGTTGTGACGAGGGAGTAACTAACTTTTGCTCTTGACCTTAGATGGCGCTACTGAAAAAACAACAACAAATGGCTAAAAAAAATTCAGAAAGCGCGATTTAGTCAATGATAACTACCTTTCCAAACAATTCCGTACAAGGTTTCATTTAAATATTTAAAAAAATATTTCAAACTATATTATAATTTTTTATTCGAAAATTGATTTGAAGATTTGAAGGTACTTTTGAACTAAAACCTAAGCCTCTAAGTCTTATTTGAATGGTGAATAATTATCTATAATTGCCATAATTAATGTTAGTATTCTTTTAATTACACAAAGTCTTTTTAAACACAGTTTAAAAAAATGATTTGAAAGAAATCTTTGAGATTCTTAATCCCGATAGTAGAGACAAAAATAGTGCATTCAATAAGAAATATGCTTATAATGTACGGTAATATGCTTTTAATAAATTGTTTTCATAAAAATTTAAGGTTAATGGAAAATCTGATTTCTGAAAAAAAAAAAAAATGTAAGCTGAAATATCTAAATACGTAATACTATGACACCTTCATGTGCTGTGGTCCAGCCATTATGCACAGATATCAAGTTTACAACAGCTTCACATTAAATTGAACCACAGTACTTTTAGATATTTTTTATTATTAATTTTAAATTTCTGCGGAAAACAGTGACACACAAGAATCTACTAGCAGTAGAGGAAATAACTTCTAAATTTCTTATTCTTCCTTTTACATTAAATGAGGAATTTTATCGCAATGGATTAAAGCGAAAGGAATAAAATTCCTACCATTCGCTTCATCATTACATGATAAGACTTATCGCTTTGAAATGGCGCAAGATGAAGAGTAAATTGTAAACTCCTTAACTTTTCTTTGTAAAAGGTATTAAGTTAACATTGGTGTGATGCGAAATATGCTTGTGCAAATAAGTTGATTAGCAAAATGCACACAGTAAAGAATATTGCAGAGTATGTCTAAAAAGAAACATTTGCGGCATTAATTTATTAAAAACTTTTTACTTTTCCCTAAAACTATAACATTTATTTTTCCAAAATGATCTGATCTCCAAACAAAGCAGCAAATATGCGCGATAAAGATCTTAATAAATATACTTCTTATATATTTTTAAATATTCTTATATACTTCTAAATAAATATACTTCTTGCATTATTAAATCTATGGATGAAATTATTTTAACTCAAAATAAACAAATTCCATTCATAAATTATACAGTTGAGTTGAAAAAAAAACCACCTTGAAACCAAACAATCTCAAAATGCCAGGAAGATAAAGCTCTTGAATTTCTTAAATCTCCGCGAATATTTCGGTTGAAATATTTTAAAAACTGTGACCAAAAGAACCTCAGAGAAAGAGTGAAGCAGAAAAACTGCGAAGTAAGACAGCGAGGGACAGTTTATAGATTTAGTGAATGTCTTCTCCTCACAAATTGTCTGGACAAATGAAATATATTACGGCTCCCGGCGGAGAGTTCCTTGTTTCGCAGATGGAAGCGATTCGATTATGTGTCTGAAGGAGAGGGACCACCCGTTCATGTGGAAAGGGATTTTCGAAAAGAGTGCCGGGGATTCAGAGAAGAAATCTATTTTTACCTTCTTTGTCGAAACCGAATAAACACGACTATGGTTACAAATATAGAGCGCTGAACGAGAAATGCAATGGATTTATAGTTGAAGAAGATGCCAAGTTGCGTTTGTTTTTGTGTCGGATTTACACTAAAAGCATGTCAAGAGAATCAGTTTGTTTATTGGTTTGGTGCATAGTTATCAGGCGATTCTAAATGATATTGTTATTCGTTTTTGGACACTGTTTGTTATGAAAAAGGAGAACAGAAAAATTCAATAGTATCATTTTTAAGGTATCCGACTACGTTCGCAAGATTTTTTTTTAAATTGATTTTTTCGAAAACTATTTAAAACTATAGATATTAGATGCATTGTCAAGTATAATACAAATCCTATAAAAATAAAAAAAATTATTTGAAAACATTGATACATTATCCTATAAAAATAAAAACATTATTTGAATACATTTTTCGAAAGAGGAAAATTGGTAGTAAATTTTAATGAAATTGAACCAAATTGCGGTTAACAATCTACACAAAATGGTAATGCAGCAATCCTGTTTTTCTTTGCACGCAAGTTATAGAATATAATGATGAAAAAAATGACCCAGAAGCTAAGAAAAATGTTGAGAGCAAAGACGTTATGGCTAAAAATATATGTACATATGCATTTTTTTCCATAAATTCACAATTTAATTTTTCTAAAAACACCTATAAATGAAAAAGAATTTCACCAACAATCAAACTTTTGGGTCATTTCATTTCCCATATTATTAAAAGCACACGCCGAATTTTTTATATAAACATTTCTTTTGGTTTTTAAGATTTAATATTAGCGGTAGAGAGTGTTTATGAAAATTAAAGACAAACTTTAGCTGAAAAATATGTGACCCTGGATGATAGGTCAGG
>JAPMOQ010042318.1:2799939-2816081 GCA_026543055.1 Argiope trifasciata | reverse complement strand
ACCTATGAATTTTAAAAAGTTACACTTTTTAAATTTTTATACAACCCCTATATGCAAATTTGGTCAACTAGAAAGTTTTTCCTTTCCATCCCAGAAGACCATTAAAAAAAACTGCATAACTGTATCTTTAAAATTGAGTGAGTTATGCGTAATTGAAAATTGAACGCTGTTTTTAGTGACCATATACCAAAATTCAAATGTAAATTTGCAATAAAATTTAAACACATAAATTTTTTATATTATTTACAAAACACATTTTTGCGTATTTACGGTAGATCCACGATACAGTTACAGAATTGTCTTTTGTTTTAATCGTATCAGGGGCAAGTAATTTTATGCCATGTATTCTAAATTTACTTTCGAAATTTTATAAGATTTCGTTGAAAATCAATAAAAGCCATTCGACAGATTTTTATAGCAAAATTTATAAAAAAAGAAAAATACGGTTAAATTAGTCTGGTAGAATTTTAATTGTTTTCAAATTCATCACAATTTTGTCAAACTGTCATTCTAACAAATTAACTGCCAGACAATTTTTGCCTTTCATTTAACTGGAATTTAGCCGCTTCTAATACGTGTATATTAAAGTTATTATTTTTTTAAGTTACATAAAGAAATGCAGACGATTATTTTTCAATTTACTTATTTAGTTCCAATATTATTTCTTTCCTGTACAACCCAACCAAGATTTCTTCGTGGATATCAAAATAAAGTTTTGGAATCATTCAGCGATGTTGAGTTTCATATTGTCGAAGTAAAAATACTATAACTAATTTTGCATTATGGTACTTTTAACAAATGACGAACTATTTGAACTAGCAATGATTTATTCTATTTGCAATAGAAATAATGCAGAAACTGCTCGGGAATTTGGACGGCGATATCCCTATTTGCATGAAATTCCACGTACATTTGTTTATCGGATGATGAGAAGATTGAGAACTACCGTTTCATTTAATCCAAGACCTGGCAATGGTAGAAATATCTTATTCAATGAAGACCGAGAAATTGATATTATTGCACATTTTTCTTCCAACCCACGATCAAGCATTCGAAAAGCAAGTGCAATTACAGGATTACCTAGGACGTCAATCCATACAATACTTGAAAAACACAATTGGCATCCATTTTGTATTCATGGACTTCAAGCACTCCATCCCTCTGATTTTAACCGACGTGTAGCATTCTCCAATTGGTTATTAATCCAACAGGACACAGATTCAAACTGTCAAGAACATTATGTGGACTGATGAATGTTTGTTTACGGAAAATGGACACATAAATGCACACAACGATCATTATTGGAATGATACAAAACCATTTTTTGTGCAAGAAATACATCACCAGAGAAAGTTTTCTGTGTCCGTATGGTGCGGAATTCGGAACGGAAAACTGATTGGTTCAGTGTTTTATGAAGGAACACTTACAGCTATAAAATATTTGCAACTTATTTTAAATGGCATAGTAACAGATACTTTGGAGACGACATCATTGTCATTAGTAAAAAAAAAAATGTATTTTCAACAAAACGGAGCGCCTGCACACAAGGCTATAAATGTAACAAACTGGCTCAACAAAACTTTAATAAACAGTGGATTGGTCTGAATGGACCCACAGAATGGACCCCCAGACCTCCTGATCTAACTCCACTCGATTTTTATTTTTGGGCTTCGAACACTATTTTATAATACTCGCCCCCTGAATGTAAATGACCTTAAACAAAAGATAATTAATGCATGCAATAATATTACAGGAGGAGAACTCCAAAATATTTACAGGAGCATTATTAGAAGAGCCCAATTATGTATTGGTGTTGATGGAAAACATTTTGAGAATGCTTTATGATTCGTGTGTTTTTAAATGTATTTCCGTTTTATTTATTTATTATTATTTTTTTATGTTACACTTATTACAATCTTATGTTGTCAAAACTGTTTAACTCCATCAATAAGGACTTTATTTAAATGTCATTTCGGATTTCTTTTACACTTATTATCTTTTTTTGATCGAAGAATTTCTATTATCAATTTGGATATGGTCCCTATTTTCACCGACGAAAAAGTCTTTCAAGTGATATGGAAAAGTGACATAAGTCAATTTTTTTTCTGTGATATTATTCAAAAAGTTTTAAAGATACAGTTATGCAGTTTTTTTTAATGGTCTTCTGAGATGGAAAGGAAAAACTTTCTAATTGACCAAATTTGCATAGAGAGGTTGTATAAAAATTTACAAAGTGTAACTTTTTAAAATACATAGGTGGATTTTTTTTCTTAATGTAATCCTCTCTCCTATCTTATTTTGAACATTTTTTCAAATTACATCACTTACTTATCTCTAACGGTTAAAGAATTAAAGCGCGTTTCAATCTTTTTGGGACACCCTGTATATATATATATATAAATTCCAGTTTTCAATATTAGATTACATTCTTGCCATGAAATTCACATTAATTGCTCAAATTTCAAAATATTTAATCAGCAATTATCAAATGCTAATTAAATATTTAATGGTGTAATTTTTTTATTATTAAAAATTAAAAACTAATGATTCTGTTTAATTTTATACACCTATCGAAATGAATAAAACATATAAGGAATAATGTCTCCTAGTTAGAAGTTATATAACCTGGACAATTACGTTTTTAATATAACTTATATAACATGGGCTGATTTCCATTAGAATGATTCGTGTAAGTAATAAACAAAATCATATGAATAAAGTTGCGTATAAGGAATAAAATTGGAATTGGTACCAATCAATATTCCTAGCTGAATAACTTGTAATAAAATTCGAGATTGCTTTTATAAGGCTTATCATTGAAAATAATCTGAATTTTACTCTTTTTTCATTCTGTTTCGAGATTTTGCTATATTGTAAAGGTTGAATATTATTTGCTTTCTAAGCGTGAATTCATTGCCACGGATTTACTAACAAATCTGATAATCAATTGCATGAATTAGAAGCATGGGGAGCTTACGATACTTATCTCTTTGTTTGCAAGGAAATAAATATAAAGGAATCCTAATAAGGCTAAGGAGCTTTAGAAGATTAGGAATACTATTTTTTTGCTTTAGGAACCTTTCTATTTTCTGCTTCTGCAGAAAATTACACTCTAGTATTTTAAATGAGTTTATTTATTGAGAACTAATTAACCTGTAGCGATCAACTGGCTTCTAGAGAGTACAAAGAGACAATAATTAAAGTGACCTGATTCAGATCCTTCTAGAACCCACTATGCTTTTCCAAATTTTATGAAACTTGGTATATACGGTGTATGCATCATGTTGAAAAATCTTTGCAATAAAAATAGTTCAAACTTTGGCCACTAGGAGGAATTGTGGCAACCGAAGAAGGACAAACATTCTGTCAAAATCCCTAGAACTTTTTCAGTTACAGAATGTGCTGAACGTTTCTCTATAGACATCAACTACGTATTGAAAGCGCATTATAGCGATTTCAGTGGATGCAAGAAGAGACTCTAGAGTGATTCCAGAAACATGTTGTGTAATGTTGGATTTCAATTCAGGTAAAATTCTGATTTCTCCTCCATAAACACGGTCTTTTAGGAATCAATCAATCAGAAATCAGAGGAATTTAAGTCTGATGAATGAGAAGGTCAGGCATCCAGAACAGCTCTGGATATTACATGATTTTCAATACAGTGAGCAAGAAGCAGTTCTTTAACTTGGCGTTCAATGTGGGGTGTACATCCATATTTCATGAAGACAAACATAGCTGTTTCTGTAAAGCAGGAATTACTTGTTGTGGAAGAGGCTCACTGTTACCGTGAACTTGTGGCAAAACATGTTTTAAGACTTGAGAGTTTCAAAGAAAGAATGGACTGTGGATAAAATCAGCAGTCAAATCCCTCCATATAGTCATGTAATCAGTTGTTTTTGATCCCGTGGTTATTAGTGCAAATTAGC
Source organism: Argiope trifasciata (assembly GCA_026543055.1). Lineage (NCBI taxonomy): Eukaryota > Metazoa > Arthropoda > Arachnida > Araneae > Araneidae > Argiope > Argiope trifasciata. The sequence goes on along the minus strand of JAPMOQ010042318.1, from coordinate 2,812,155 downwards.
TAGAGGTGAAGTGTCCCATAAATGACAATTTTGATTGTTCAAATCTCCATCTAAAGAAAGTGAGCCTCATCTAACTAAAGAATTTTCCAAAGCATCGCTTCATTAGCTACCATTCTAGCCAAAAATCAGCAAGCAAATTCATAGCTTGTTTGGAGATTTTGAATTTACAGCATTGGCACTACTTGGATCTTATACTGAAATCATATTAAAATGGATCGGAGAATTTTTAGTATTATCGACAACGGAATCGTCAACTCACTTGATACTAATCGAGCACTTGCTGAAGAATAGCTGGAGTCGAAGTATCTTTCAACCACAACAGTAGCGACTTATTCGACAGTTTCATTCTGAACCGGTTTTCGTCGTCTTCCTTTTAACAGAGCTAATTCTCCAGTAGCTCCAAATATAATATCGCCTTCTTCAATTATATTTTGCAATTTCTTTAAACAACGATATTCAAGCAATGAATGCTGTTAAGCTATTGCCACCGTTTTGATAGAACAGTTCCGCCAATAAAGTTCTATCTTTATTCTGTAGAGGCATGATTAACAATGACAAATGCATCTAGAATTATTTACGGGCACTGATTGCAAAAAATTTATATAAGGAATTTTTAAAATGTGCAACTGGTGGTGCAATTTGAACCCGTTTCCTTTGAAGATTTTTTTCTCCATATTCCATATAATGCATATACTAAGTTTAATCAAAACTTGATTGGCAGAAGGATTCTAGAAGGGTCTGCATAGGGTTGCTTTAATTCCCTGTAATAATTAAATTGTAATTGTAGAACATTCATCTGTAGTTGTTATACTTATTTTCAGATATCGCTTAATAATTTTGCCAAACTGATAAAAATTACATCTGTATGTTTTAAGAGCCTTATTTAAGTTATGTTTATTGTGTAAATGGACCTTTTCGATAAATTTGCAATTTCATAGCCCAATAGCGCTCTATTAAAAACAAGAATGTCTGATTCATCCATATTTTTAAATCTCACTTTTCTGTAATTTCAATTTCTTATCCCTTTTGAAATTTATTATGGAGATAAATATACAATTTTATGAATAAATTATGCAGATATTAAGCATATTATTTTTTCTTTAGCTTTCGAATACCGAAAGAATAATGGAATTAAATATTTGTAAAATTTTGAAAATGGTTTAAATTTCAAAGCAATAGTGGAATTTATTGATGGAAATCAGGAAAAATATATTTAAAAAATGTCAAAAATTACGCAAAAATTTGTTGGACTGTGAAATTGGCATCACCATTAAACATTTTAAAATTTTGATGCAGTGTAAAACAGATATCTGTCCAATAACAATTTTGCATGCTATTGTGGAAAAATGACGAATTCCACATAATTTTTAATTAATTAAAATTCTAACTTAAATTTCAAAGTATTCGCTCCCAGATGCACATTTCCAAACTCCAAGAGATATTTGTATCAGGTTGACCAAGGTAAATTTGATAAGTCACGTTCTATGTAGGTGAAATTTTGGAACCATTTGGTTGTATCAAATATAGATATTTCAGAAACATTTAGTTACATGTGTAACTTTTTCTAATTACACCATATTTTCTACAATATTTAGATATTGTTTATGGATATTTATTTAACATTATTATATAGCATTTAATGTAATCACTTGCATATTTATATAGTTCAATCTGAAATATAAACAGGAAAATTATGCATTTTATTTATATAAATATTCCCAATTTACATTAAAACAGTTTTCAGTTTGATAACCGTGTTTTTCTGAATTATTTTCGTTAAAAGATATAACTTGGTATACCTGGTTAATCACACTCTATGTTGTAAATAAAACTTTTGCAACCATCTGTTAGTATCAAGCAGAGATATTTACGGAGACATATAATTACATGTTTAACTCTTTTTGATTTAACCATATTTTTGAAAAGGCTTAGATATTGTTTAAAAACATTTATTTACCATTATTCTACGGCGTTTATTGTATATCATTTGCATTATTTTTATAGATTATATATAAAGAGTTACGCCAAAAAAAAGAGGTTGAATCGGACGTTGGACTCGCATCCCTTGTTTAGTGAGGTAAAAAAACTGTCTGTTTATAAGGTGGCTGGTGCACGCCTAAATCTATCATGGCACAAAGTTCTCCAAGTCAATTTAATACCTCTGAAGGTGCTAGTTCAGAGGGGATGGGATTTAGGTCTAAAATTGCGATCTGTGAATGATATATATGAATGATGTCCATCCCGTAAAAAGCGTTGTGATTCATGGGTAGCTAAGTCATATTCTTGAACTTAGATGATACTACTGGAAAGCAAAAGACGCTAAATCTTGGCACAAAATCAGCGGCCTTGTCTAAGACAATTGCCATTAGAAACAATAACATACATAAAGAATGGAAGTATATTAAAACTATATATAAGAAAACATAGAAATTATTTATTAAAATATATACATTTTATATTAAAATATTTTTCAGTCTGGAACAGTGTCATTTTTTTAATTGCTTTCTTTCTTGAAATATTATATTTTTAGCTAATATTCAACTATTAATTCAATTTCTGACTGAGATGTAATGAAACATTATTTTTTTAAGTGTATATTCCTGTAATAAAAAATGAAGTATTCTCTGCTATAGCATTTGAAAAAAATATGATACCAATAAAGTTGAAGATAAAAGTCCTTTTACCTGTATATAACATTTTTTGTTATTTCATTTCGGTGTTTTAGCATTGAAGAAGTATTTATTGGATTTTTTGTTCCATTCTTCGTAAATCTGTATTTCCTTTATATCTTACCTGTTTGTTATGAGGAAACATTGTTATTTTCCGTTACTGGTAATTTTGTCAAATCACTTTGCTCTTATTATAATGCTTTATAACTATGAATTTTTTAATTAACAATGTATGTTCTTTCATTATTTTAAAATACATTTATTATATTTCTGGAAAAAGTGAATTCAATAAAAAAAATGTAACTAGAAACATATATTTTTTAAAGAAATTTCTCTTTCGTTATTTAAGGGCAATGTGGGTTGAAATTGATGAAAGTGTGAAATTTTATTTCACTCTTTCCATCACAAAAATACATGTTTATATTCAACTAAATAATTCTCTCAAGTTATTTTTCAATAAAATAAATAGTTGGAGGGTCAAAGCAAGGGTGCGTTTTAATGATTTTTTTTAAAAAGGTATTGTAATTAGATTTATATATATTTAGAACATCCAGATATTTTAATATTGAAGAAATTAAATATAATTGATAAAAAGATTTTTGTTGAGCATTAAAAGTCAATAGGGTATGTACTTTATATTTCGAGTTTTTTAGATACTTTAAAGTCCATTCTTTTAGAAAAACATAAAACTTTTAGGAAAATTCAGTAAATAGGCTTAAAAAAGCTTCTAAAAAGTTATCATTTGTTGTAATTACAAAATCATACACATTTTTGTTCCAAATAAATTTATGTTGGGGAATAAAAAAAATTAAAAATTAAAGTAAAAATTAAAATAGATAGTTTTTAATTTTAGCGAATTACATATTCCGTTTTATGGCGTTGTTTTAAAGAAATTTTAGGTGTTTATAATTTAATACCAATGCATAAAATATCATAACTCTAAGAGAATAATTTACAAAAGTGCCTAATGAAATCCACCTTAATAAATATATTTTTTAAAACATATATCTAACATAATATTACATATATCTAACATAATATTACATATATATAACATAATATTACATATATCTAACATTTTTTAATACATATATAAAACATAAACCTATAAAACATATATTTCTTATTATAGTTATTAAGAATTGAAAGTATTAAAACTTAAATGTTTACAGAGTTTATTAAGAGTATCCTTAAGTATTTTTAATTTTGAGGATATAAAAATAAACTTTTTAAATTTTGCTATTAATTTCTGAGTTTTTTAAAGTGATTTGTACTATATTTGATTTTACTTAAGACGCAGACTCGAGTAGAAATCCAAGTTCCATTTAATTATTATTCAAAGAGGAAAATTGAAACTAACGTAATTGAATTTACTAGGAAAAACACGCATAAAAAATTTGACTGTAGAAGAGAATCTTTAAAGATTCTTATAAGGAATTTTTGTTAAGGCAGGAAGAATGAGTGGAAATATATACTAAGATTTCCTATGATAATACATCATTTTATGTTGCATTTACTGTGCATTTAATCTTCATAATTGTAATTAATTATATAATCAGATAAGAAACTTCGATTTGTTATTCTTAGATGTTTCTGAGCTTAAGGCATCTACATATATGTACATTATGTGATAGTTACGCGTATTGTTCAAGTACAAGATGGCTACCCCTTAGAAATAATCATAAAAGGAAAATTACTGGTTCAAATGTTATCAAACTTAGATTAAAGAAGATTATGAAAATTTCTTTTCCGAAAAAAAATTTAAAAAGCTCAGCACCAGGGGAGAAACGGCTTCGTATGCAATATTATTAAGCAAAATAAAATATGAAGACATCAGTTTAAGATGTGTTTAATCGTTTCTGAAACGTGTAACATTATATAATCCATGTGGCGTTCACCCTTTTCTGAAAGCAAGTTAAATCGCATTATTACAATCTCAACAATAGCTCTTAGGATATTAGAAGGAAAGTTACTCACATGTCGGTGTATCGCAACTTTCAGTTCCGCCAAATTTGTTAGATTGTCATCATAAACAGGGCTTTTTGAGGTACCACACATTGAATATGTTTTGTTTGATGTTTCAGAAACTAGTACACATATTTTAAACTGATTTCATGTCTACTTTGTGCTTACTGTGCCTTTTTCTCCTAACGGTGAAGGTTTTTTTAGAATAATAATCCAGTATCCTCATTTAGACTATTATCAAATTTGATAATACTTGTTCTTGTAGTGTTTCTTATATTACCATTTCAAAGTGGAACTTAAATTATAAACTACCCTGTAGTTTTAAATAAATTTTTCATGTATGATGCGAAGTTATTAACCCGTTTGAAACAATCACGAGGCTTCTCTATCGGTCTCTATTCCCACCCCCCCCTCACACACACAATTTTTCTCTAATAAATTCTTAAACATATTATTTTATATAGAATTTTTATGAAAAAATATTTTGATAAACACAAACTGCTCTTTTCTAATTTCTGAGATCATAAAACAGTTTCACAATGGATTAATCTTAGAACAAGAATTGAATCCTTCAATGTTTCTCGCTTCCCGCTTAAGAATGAATGAAGTGAAGTAAGTGAAAAGTGGGAATACTTTCATCAAAACTGTTATTAATTCCAGTGAAGCTTTTTTGAACTTATTATAAAATTTGATTTAAGTTATTTAATTTTCTCCGAAAAAATTCCATTCCAAGAAAATTATTGCTATGATTTTACGTCACCCTTTTTAAAACGTCTCTACTATCAAAGAAGCATGCGTAATAATAAAGCAATATTGGTAATTCAACGGCAGGTCAACGTTTTAAAACCATCTGCTTTCAAAGAAGGGTACACAATAATAATACAATAGTGGTAAAAGCAGGTAAAATATATATGCGATTAAAAGATGTTGATGAACATTACCATTTATGCTTTATTCATTGCCTACGCGATTTCAAGTTTCAGTTATTCGAAACCTCCTAACGGAAACCGGATCATGTTATCATATGATAAAAAAAAACGGAATTTTATTTTAAAAAATGCAATATTTTTATTCCATATAGCAAATAACTCCCATTATTGTCTTAAGACTGTTTAAATGACGAAAAAAAGGAAGAAAACGATTGAAGCGCATTCAGTTGTAAGGAAATGATTAAAAAATTTCCAGAAATACTCTTATTTTCTGACGAATCAGCTGGAGTAATTAAATGATAATGAGATGCTTAGTCGTGCAGAATGGATCTCGAAGAAAAATAATTATAACCATACTGAAATTAAAAGCGTTTTTTCCGGAGATTTTTAACTTATTTCTTGATTTCGTGATTATATTTTATTTCTACATAAAGAGAATAACTTACTTGCAATTTACTTAAGAAAATGATTGTCTGAATTAGTTTTTATCGATTTTTATATTGAAACCAAACAATATTTTCCCCTTATTAAGGGATTCAAACAAAGCGTTTTTCATTAGATTTTGAATGACAACCTTTTTCTACACTATTAGAATGGAAAAAGAACAAATTTGTTTGCAGATTTCCTAAAAATTGCATTTTGTCTCATAAATTAATTTTACTCATTACATTGACTGCTTTATTACAGTCTGGGTTTTCATTAAACACACACACGCACGCACGCACGCACGCACACACATCCAATTTTATTATTAATATATTGATAACAATAGGATATTATGTTTATATTTGTAAATAAATAAAAACTACCTTTCTCTATAAAATACAAATATTTACAAAACTAGCAAACTTCAAAAATTTTATTTTTCTGTGCAATTGTAAATTTGCAATATTTTTATGGATAATGTTTCCAACGACATAATAGCATTTTTAATGAAATTTACTCACGTTCATTATCATTTATTAATTTTTAATTTTTGGTAATTTTAAAATGTAACAATTCATGATTTTAAGAAAATAAGTAGCACTTATTATTTATAACAATAAGAATTTATGCTTTTTATTATCATTAACTAAATAAAACTGTTTTTTTAAATCTTTAAACATTTATGAAACCTGTAATGTTTAAAAGCTCCTACTTTTCTGAATATCTGCATCATTCGTTATGCTTTACTTTGCGTTTCCACCAATTCTTACCCCTTGGGAACTTAAAACTCGAGAAATATCTAAACCAGACACATTCCTACTTTTATAATTATCGATTTCTGCATATACGCACGCACACACATACATATGCATTACATGTATGAATTTTATATTTGTTTATCATTACTATATTATTTATCATATAATGTATTTATTTATTCTGCTTTATTTCTATATGTATCTTACGGACTATTATTTAAATAAAAGATTTAATGATGCAAATTGAAGCAAGTTAATATTTAATAAGACTTTAAAGTGTTCCTTTAAGTTTTTCTGTTGATATAAGACAAAAAAACTTTAAAAAAGACCATAAATTAAAAGAAAATCAATAAAAATTTGAAGTAAAAGAAACTGAGTTTATAACTGAAAGGAAAAAAAAAATAAAGTCCTATAAATAAAAGTCTACCTAAGACATTTTTTTTTTGTGTTACCGAAATTTCAAGAATCTAGCAAATCATCTAATATTTTGTGACGATAAGAAATAAAAATATATAAAGCTCATCTTAAAATAATCCTTTCTCATCACTTCGAGGTCGGAAATTCTTTGAAATTCTTCAGACTACTTTTAGATAGCTGTTGGAGGAAATAAGTAAAATATACGATCTTTAATATTTTCCAAAAATGTCTTAAAGGCTGAAATTTATTTTTAAAATTAAAATGTATTTTTAATATTAATATATAATAATAATGTAAATTCAAACATTTTAGCTCTCTTTTTCGATTTCCAATATTTTTGAGAAAAGGAAAAAAATTACTGCTTTTAAAACATCAAATTCTTTTTGAATTAAATTAATTTTTTTTCTTTATTAGAGCAAAATTTAAAATTTTATTTCTCTCTCTTTTCTCTTCTTTATTAGAAATAAAGATGAATTTTTTTACTAGTTAAATATCTTTTTGAATATGCTAATAAAATATTTCAAACTATTTTTTAATTATAATTGATTTCAAAAATTCTTGAAAATACTTATGCTAATAAAATACTTCAAAATATTTGTTTTCTCTTATCAAATAGGCTTCACAATTAATAACTAATATCCTGGTGGTCATGGTAGTAGCATTTAGCGACCAATTGGTTCTCTAGGAATATTAGCCATATTTTATTTTTAAATCTCGTGATTATAACTTCATGCCCATTATTCCATTAAATTGCCAGACGTAAAGGTGTAATTATTTTAATTGGCTGACATATTTTCTGTCCATTGTATTAACGAACTTTCCAATAGAGATCAGTCCTATGACACCATAACACTATTAAAAGCATAAGTATGCGATGCATCGTTCTTCCACATTTTGAGATATTGAAACTTCACATTTTTAATAAAATTTTCCCCATTTGTCTTTAATAGAATAATAATTTGAGTGCATGTAAAGTGCAGAAACCCTCTTTTATAAAACACAGTTTCAAATTTCCTTAATTGTTGAATTTTTATGAAATATTTCAGAGATTTATAATCCTGATCTATTGATATTTATTCATTATACATCTTAAATTCAGTATGAACAGATAAATTGACTTAACTATTTATATTGAACGTAACTTATACAAATGAAATTCGGCGGAAAAATAAATATATTTGAACTTGACAGAACCTTTTATGAGAAAAAGATTGAATTTTTTGCATTTATTTCTCATTTATGCTTTCATTTCTTTTTATGTATTTATATTATTACAAATCTGTAAATTTGCTTCCCAGTATGGTTAGTTTAATCATTGGAAAGAACGTCTTAAGATCAGTCTATAAAGTTTTACAATCAGCTACAAAGTAGATAATGCTGGAAACTTCGAGAATTTTAACATTCTAGCCAATAAGAATTGAAATACGCTCAGAAACTCTTCGGTTCCTAGAACTATAACAGTTCGGTAACCTCAAGCTGCAGAAGAATCGGAATCTTATTCGGAGTCAGGAAACGAATTATTGAGAGGATAACAAAGCAACAGTGGAATAATCCGGCGAAGTGTTAGCGTTGTGTTGATCCCAATTTATTGCTGAATTCAGCTATGAGCCAAGTCCTGTGGTTTTTGTGGATATAATATCGAGTCCTGTGAGGAGTATCCAGTCATGAAACAGTGTGTCAGCAGTTGGATGCAACTAAAACGAGGATAAGGTGGAGAATTTTACAATGGAGAGACCTTACAGTGAAGCTCCGACTATCTCCCTACTGAATTCTGTCTGGCACCTTTTTGTGCTGTGATTGCTATTGTTAACGATTACTACTTGTGAACTACTGTCTGTTGTAGTGTGCTGCTGTGTGTAACCTGTTTTCGTCTCGGCTCTATTTATTTGTCTTCTGTGTACTCGTGTAAATAAACTTCATCTTTGTTTTCTATAAAAGGACTCTTCATTTCTGCATCGACCAACAAATCTCAAAAGAATCCCTACGGACGAATATGAAAATTGATTCGTAACAACATTTTTTTATATGTGCATATAGCAATATTCAAAAAAATTTGTATAATTTAATAGATAGGCAAAATAAAAATGAAATTGAATTAACGTGATGGTATTGAAGATTTATTATTTTAGGAAGTTTCGTTTTTCCATTTTCCATTTTCGTTTTTCCATTTCCAGAAAAACCGATATACATTCGAAAGAACAAGGTAAAAAAAACAATCTCACAGCAGAAAATAAAATGCTTAACCACATCCGAAAATAGGAAGAACAACAACGAAAAGAAACAAAATGTGAGAAATTGATCTCCTTTTTCACCATTTTCTTCAGCGCTGATCTTTAGAATTTCATTTGAAACTGACAGATTACTTTGCTTTGCTCCTTCACTTTTAATATTTTGTGGTCTTAAGTGAATAAAAAGCTATTGTAATGCTTTTTTATGGTATGCAGACAATTCTCAACATCAGGAAGAAAAAATATTCTCCTTTGGTGAAATGTATGCATTGCTTTTATTTCCTTAGAGTAATAGTAATAAATATGAATGAATCCATATTGAATGAGGTATATCTAACAAGTTCTATAAGGAAAATTAATTTTAAGATTGTTGTAGTGTCCTTCTGTGAGTGCACTATATAATTTATTCCTATTTTCTATAGGTGATATTTTATCCTGTTTCTTCGAAAATAAAATCTAAAAATGAATTTTTCTTGCATGGGGAATCTTAAAATGAATATTTTTATTTCTTTTAAAAATTGATAAAATTTTTTTTCTATTCATTAATATTTCTTCTAGGTTTGTAAAATTAAGGGTTCTTAGATATCTTTATATGATGAAATCTGCCATTTCTTAGTGTCTATGTTATTTTGTGTGTACCTCGACATAGCTGACTCATTTGTCTTCCATGTTTGCAATGAGATGTTGATTTTTTAAATATGTTTAATCTGTTTGTGAATCATTTTTCATAATGAGTGCAATAATTTTAAAGCGAAAAAAGGCATAGAGATTTTTGGAAAAAAAGTTTAAATTATTTCACAGAAATTGTATTTTGAAACAAAATTTAAATATTAATTATCAATAACATGCACTTGAATCTTTTATAAGAAACATAAAATATTTGAAAAAAAAATATTTCAAATTGCGCGAATTCTTTAAGAATTTCTTTATATGTTTAGTGAATTGAGATCTAAAATCTTTGAAATACGGTAAAAGTTTTCAAATTTATTACAGATAAATTTGTTATTTCTATTATGCTGCCCAAAACAAACATCTATATATAACCTATTTACGGCAATATTTATATTGTCATGCATGTAAAACTCTACTTAAGAAGCAGAAATAGTTAAAATAGTTAATAATGCCATTAAAAAAAAATTGGGGGGAATGAAAATTCTGGAAGTAAAATTGAAATTTAAAAAATTGTATCACCTAAAATATCTAATAAAATAAATTTTAAGAAAAAAATTAAAATATTTGAACGTAAACCATTAGAGATATAGCTATTACTATAAGGATTTCCAATACATTGCAATCAAAAGAAATGATATATTGAAAATCATGATGTCTGGTTGTGTATTTAGCAAGATTTGAGAAAAATATATTTTTCAAAAAGTAGATTAAATGTTCATTTATGGAATTTTCTTCTTCTATAATATAGGGCTCCAATGTTTTTTCTCACAGAAGGGATCTTATATAGATCATATTTATTCATGTCAAAATTTTTTGTATCTCTTCGTATGTGGAAAAGGTCAGATAACTGTAAAATCTCAAAACAAAGCAGAGACGCCAGAATAATAAATTCCAAAACTTGAAATAATTTTTACATGAAACATTGATCTACATTCTCACATTTTTTTCATTAATATTAATGTTTTACGAAGTATATTATTTTTCCACTGCTGTAGAACAGAAAATCCTAGACCACAATATAAAATTTGACATAACTTTAAATTATATAATAGTTTTGCAAAATATTACATATTTTTCAGTTCTAATATTTTGTTTTCTTCAATTTAATTTTAAAGATTTCATTCATAAAAACAAGTGCCTTTTATCTAGGTTTGAATGATTATTTTTCGGTATCAAATTTATTATTTATCTTTTTATATTCTCCTTACTAGTCTTGAAAGATAAATGATTAGAAATTAGAAATAATACTAACTTTATAAATGTATGCAAAAAAGACAAAATCCTTTAAGATGATGTACTATTATTCGACTTTTTATTTTTACTTTTTACTGAGAATTTATCATCCCTAAGGTAATTCCTCTTTTGGATTCTAACCTGAGTTTTTAAACAAATATCTCTTCACATTTATATGTGTTGAAAAATTGTCATGAATTGTGATTTATCTTCCAATACCTCTTAGAGGACAGCATATATGTGAAGAATTGACGATCATGAAAATGCTCTAACAGGATTTGACTTGAACCATGAACTTTGATTTATTAGGTGAAAAACTTATACTTTTCCCAAGTACTTTTTATTAAGTACTTTTTCAAATGGTATTATTATTACATTTTAAAAGAACATCATTTCTTGGTTATCTTTAAAGTATGATGAATTACGTAAATCTTTGAAAAGCAAATATACTTTTCAACATTATTCATACAAAACTTTTCTGGTTTTGATATATTAATATATGCATCTGATATATTAAATATAAATAGTTTGAGGTTTCGAAACTTCAATTTATCATTGTACTTTTAAAAGGTTCAAATTTTCTAAAAAATCATAAACATAATTTCATTCTAAATATTTTATATCTTTTTAATTGTCAAGTCAAAATAATTATTCTAATAATTCTTAATTAATTATGATAATGATTAATAATTCTTCAAATTTTAGGATTTTAAGTCCCTAAATAGCTTTAAGGATCACTGTTAAATTTTTATTGGAAAAGTATTGTTGATTTCTTATAACGATATAAAAATATTTGAGCATTTTGCTATAATATATTAAATTTTGTGGAAGTAGGTATATATTTTCAATCAGCGCTATAGAATTTCAAAATGTTGATTCCTTTAAAAGACTCATCTATATTTCAACAATTCTTCTCTCT
>JAPMOQ010042318.1:2777875-2789939 GCA_026543055.1 Argiope trifasciata | reverse complement strand
AATAGCTATATTGATGTCCTTGCAGAGTTCAGTTTGCAGGAGAACTAGCTGTTTTATTTCTAACAGTATATACCATCCCCCTTCCCCCACAAAAGAAATAAATCCTTTCTGAAATAATAACTTTTTATGCAAATTTTTCTGGAATAAAGAATTGAAATATGTGTAACAAATATAAAGAGAAGTGAGAAATTATTTGAAAAAATATATGATTGTTAGTTTTTTGTTCATTATTCTCCAGAAAGAAATAAAGAAAAAATATTATGAAAAGATTTTATATCAATTGCTTAACCAATTAACATTTTCGTATTTTTGAAATAGCTAAAATATTACATTAGGAAATAAATGGATAAAAATTTAAAAAATAAACCGTGGAATTTACATTGAGTAAATAAATCAAAATCTTGAAGATTGAAAAATTTAGCAATGTATTTCTTCAAAACGAACATGATCCGATTTTTAAGGGAAAAAAAAAAGCGAAAAACAGAATTTTTCGTTACTTGAAAATATTTTCTACTATTCCCCAGAGGCGTTTTATATGCCTGACTTCTGCCATAATGATTTGCTGTATATAAAATTTCTTTGGAGAAGCAACGATTGATTTCCGAAATACGCTGGATACTTTCTATTTTAATACAAAAAGATAACGAAGATAAATTGCAGAAAATTTGTCCGCAAGACGAAATGGAACAAAAATTGTCTTTATCAAATATATTGGAATAAAACATGATAGGAAATCTTTGTTTTTCAAACATATTCAATGAATATTTTGGATAAAATGTATCATTAACTCGTTCTGTTTTTGGGATTTTCTTATTTATATTAAAAAAGGTGGAAAAATAGGGCGAGAATGGAAGACAGAAATTCTTTTATAACTGCATGAAAATAAGTAATGAAATTACCATTTTCTTTTTAACATTCTTGCATAAATTATTGATTATTAATATTCTTGAATAAACTTTCACAGTACGACAAAAAATAAGAAGCATTTAAGTGTATGTTTGATCGCTTAAGTAAAAGCAAAAAAAGTAACTAATGGATGCAGATAGAAATTGATACCAAATAAATGACACCTAATGTAAATGTGGACATAGAATCTAAACAATTTAAATGTATTAAAAAATGAAGTATGTATGCGATGTAATCAAAGAGCTATTTATATACAGAATCTGAAAATCACTGATGTTCATTCTGACTTGAAAAGTAATATGTTGAACATTTCTGTTAGTAATATCTCATATCTTAATGAGTCTTAATCTCATATCTTAATGAAATTTCTTCTTTTCCTTTTCATTTTTTTTGAATATTAAGATCTTGACAGTCAATGTTTACTTAGTTATTGTATACTCGTAGCTTGAATATCAGTTTTTTGATAAATGTACAAGACATTCTTAAAGACTTATTTAAAAAGACAGTTTAAGAAGGTAACGAGTTCAAATCTGTCTTGAATCAAAAGAAATACACTGCAACCTATCAAAGATAATCAAAACAAAAAAACAAAAAGTTTGTTTTTAAAATCATGGTACGTTACAAAATCTTTACGAACTATATACGTGGAACCGACCCTATTTATAATAAACATCCTTGACAACGCAACTTTAGAATAATCAAGCATGAATATTCAAAAGGTTACAGATGTGAAGAACGCGACAAAATATTTTCTTACCAAACTAAATAGCATTCTTGCGTAACTTCGTTCCTCTTTCACGATGCTTGGAGAAACTTTGTCCTTTAAACTCCGATAGAAAGTGACAGCTCGGAATGTAAATATATTTTTGAAAATTCATTTTAAGAATAGTTATTATATTTCTGCTTTTCATTCTTAGGAAGAATATATATTTTATATCACACATAGTAGTTCTGTTTTACAATTTTTCATTTTAAGTTTACAGTAATACTTGTTTTTGTGTGGCTTTTTTTATAATATTTTATTTTAATACGATTTTTGTATTATTTTTTTAAAATGTGGTACATGAATTTCAACAGCGTTGGCACCATTGTAATGACTTCTATCAGTATTCATGTACAAGGTGATCAAGAAATAACAGAAGATGTTCGAAACCATGTAACGTGATATGTACAGGACGAAATATAACACAATATAGTCCCATATACTTTAAAGGATGCGGTTTCAATTTGTCAAGTAAAATTTCAATTCAATTCAAGAAAAATTTCAATTTGATTCCAAAAAATGCCGATAGAAAAATTCTAGCTCTGCGATCGAAAACTTTATTATATATTTTTCATATACGGGTACTCTGTGGCATTATATCGAGGATAAAAGGAAGGACTGCTGGAATTCAAGTCAGTCTGCAAGAATTCGCCCTTCGATGGCGTTGTCACAACGTGAACGTGCCGGTCAAGCTGTTTTGTCAGTGGGATGAAAATGCTGTGCTACTCTTCTTGAATATTGGTCGTTAAAACGGTCAACGGCAGACCGATGATTATAACAAACTTACGAGGATTAGTTGAAAGATTTGAATCAACAGGAAGTCTTGATGTATAATCATGCTAATATGCTAAAACGCTACAGAGCTCTGTACTTCTTTTGATCATCCTGTACATGTACTCTTCAAGACGCTCTGTTTATTTGTTTTAAAGGGTCTCCCGACAATGCAAATTCGGTTATTTTCGCTCTAGTAACTTGCGCTCTTTGAGACCTTGGTTTCTAGCTCACTTATAAATCCATCGTGGTCACAAAGTCCTTCATCTTGAGAGTACATCTACCACTGGGGGTACTTGTTCACAGGCGATCGTTCTTTGATCTAGGTATAAATTACGATCTATGGATGAGTGAATGAAATTTGCGAATGAAGTTCGCCTCGTAAAAAGTGCTGTGACCCGTGAGTAGCTCACTAATACTCTTGGCCTAGATCGCACTACTGAAAAAACAAGCAACGAAAAAATTCGGATTAAATCGTTGTGACTCTTTAGTCAGCGGGGTGTCAATGACAAGCGCCGTTAGAAACAACAACATACACTTCGCATTCTGAGTTTGATTCGCGTGATTATAATTAATTTTATAATGAGGTTAAAGGTAAATAAATTAATTACTTTTGTTTCTATTTGTATATAGTTTTTATGATTTTCATTTTATTTTTAGACATAAATATTCCCTTAAAATGAATAATTGTAGCCAAAAAAGTGAAAGGAAAGGCAATTCTGTTAGAAACTAATAGAAATTTTATAATATTAAAGATACTAGCAGTCCATCGTTTTGGATAACGACGAGTAGCAGTGAATTATGTAACGCACATTTTGAAAACTTCTCCAAGCATACAATAAGAAATTAAATGTATGAAAAAAATTTTCCATGCGTAATTTAATCACTTATTTTGTTTGGAATGCATTTTCTCATATATTTCATAAATAATTGGCGTATTTTCTCATTACGGTTTTTTAATGTGTTTCCTGATCACCGCATAAAATTAAAGTTATGTAATTTATCGCAAGAAATTGTTAATTTAATGTAAGTAATTATAAAATATTGTTTGTGCTGTTTCTTTTATACGGTCTCTATATACCGCATAAAAACAGATTTTACTATATTTATAAATTTATGAAAATGAAAAAGAGTGAAATTGATGTCCTTGATAAGGTATGTACTTTTATACTTAGAATTAAAAGTTGCTAACTAATTTAATATTTAATAACATCAAATGAGAATTTTGATCATTAAATATTATTAAGTTACTCTATTTTTTATTAAATATATCAATAAAATGAATAGAATTTGTTTTATCAAAAAATTTCTACATTAAAAAAAGGATATTTATTGATTTTTTTTTCTGAAAACTTTCTTCCTTATTTTCTTTATTTTCGCCAATCAATAAAAATATCAAGTATTTGATAAAGCCTCAATGTAACACAGAAATACCGCAAATATGTTTCAAATAATTCTGTTTAAATGCTTTAGGTTTTGATATATTGCAAAACATGATTATTGCTATAGTAAAGGAAAACAGCAAGGAATGAAAGGAACTATAATACATTTGTTTTAATAGTTTTTTATAACCGATATATTCATATTTTTTAATCAATTATATATAAACAGTGATTAAGTTTTTTAAGCAATTCATATATATTATTGGCTAGCAAACATTCAATGATGTTGAATCAATCTTATAATTATTTTATAATTTTATATAGTTTATGAATTTTGCGTTTCTAGATAAAAATGATTAGATTAGATAAAATTATAATAGACACATAAAATACTTCTATTTGGAAGTAATTCTAAATTCAATTTATATTTTGATAGTGGTTTTAGTATGAGTAATCTAGGACAATTTTTCAAGCATATTAAATATGTGGAAACATTTCAATGACCTTAAATTATTCATATTTATTTCCTGCATTGAAATATCACGTTTTATCTATACTTATAATAAAGCTCAATGTGTGTGTGTGTGTGTGTTGGCGCTCTACAGACCAGACCGTTGGACCTACAGCTACCAAATTTGGTACATGTATACCTTGGAGGTCGGGAATGTGCACCTCGGAGCCCATTTTTCGAATTTTTAATTATAATTTGAATTAATTAAAATTTAAGCGAAATTTCGACGTTTTTCCGCTTTAACTTCCGAAAATATTATCGCACAAACATGATTTTTACATCAATTTAAAGATTAAAAAATTAGCTTTCCAATGGTATCAGTGTTTTAATGTATAACTCAAGCTTCGATTTTTAACGAATTTTTAAAGAAATATTTTAACCATGTTTTACAACAATATATTTCGGACAAAACAATAAAATTTAATCTGCACGAGCACGTCAAGGGGGAAAAATTAGGTTTTATCAGCGTGTTGCCTTCCTATTGACGGAAGTTCAAACTAAAAAAAAACAACTATCATTGCAAATTAAATCTAAAGAAATGCAGCTTTTAGCACGTGACTGGATAAAATAAGAGAAATATAATATGTGACATTTTCTAAAATAAATAATGAACGAGCAAAGGGAAAAAATAGCTTTTATTAGCTCTGTTGAAATCAATGAACTGACAGAAGTTCAAATTAAAAAATAAATTAACTACGAATGCAAATTAAATCGAAAAAAAATGTAACATTCACCACGTGATTGGATGAAATTAAATAAATATTAAATGTTATGTTTTCTAAAAAAGAAATACAAGACAAAGGTTTCTATGATCGTTTGCAACATCTATATCATTAATTTAGTAAATCAGTGTTACGTGACTTTCGAAGTTTAAGTATATCTGGCAGAGAAATTATAAAGAGAGCAAGGCACATAAGTATTTAATTGAAAATTTTAGACCCCATTACTCTTGGCGAACCAGCTGGTTGCCAAAGGCGTCTAGTATTTTATAAAACAATGAAGCTACTATTATATTTATAGTCTTTAAGAATAGTTCTAATATTAATAATCTAATAATAATAAATCTCTAATTATAATGATCAAAGAATGAAATAAGAGTTGGTTTAGAATTTTAACTTAATGATTTAAATTAATTTTTAAATACTTTATTTTATTACATAATATAATAATTTATTCATTATCTTATCTGCTTTCTCTATTTTCTTACTTTTTAAAATCAATCATTCTGTTGAATGACAAAGTTCGAAGTTTATATCTGAGCAACCGGCTATTTAAACTTAGGTTTATTGCTCAATGCTGTAACTAATAAAGATGAATGGACATAATGTCCATCGTGAGTTTCAGTTCAATAGTATCAAATAGCTCTTAAATATGCATTTCCATTTCCAGGTAAATTATGGAAAGTGGGAAAGGGTTCATTGGAAAAAATGTTCTAATTAATATGATATTCATTCATAATGATCATTATAATTAATCTAATATAAAAGGAGATTTTGAATTTTTCTGTGATAACTTCCATAAATGTTATTAGATAAAAAGAATTCTTAAATAATTTTAAAATTCTGTAATTTGTCTCCTTTTATAATACCAATTTATAAATAATGATTTTTTTTTTCTAAAGCAGCAGTTTTAAAATAGTTTTAAAAAATTGATAAAATATTTTTTTTGCATAATTTAAAATTTTTGCAATTCATTATTGCAATGAAATTCAAGTTATTCATATTGTTTCATCAAATAATTAATTTCTTATTTCTTTTAATAATTAAAAACTAAAGACTTTATTTATTTTCTGGACTTTTAATATAAGACCTAAGAAAGAGAATTTACAGTATCATGGAAGGCAATAAGTAATTAAAAGACGTTTACTGGGATAGCTGACATTATGATATAGTATTTGAATCTGTTGCTATAATTCATAAAAAATTAAACCCAACAGTTGTCATATTGTTAAAATAACTCATCTTTAATGTTAGTAGCAATTTCATGGTTAAAACTATTTGATGGGTGGAAAAACAAATATTAAATTCTAAAAAAAAACCGATTTAATCAACCGGCGTCCTGGCATAGGAGTAGCGTGCCTTCCCCTTGAAGTGGAAATCTCGGTTAGGGTATGGTTATTCTTCTTCTGTGTTCTATCTGTGAGGTGTATGAATGTGCACTCCCTGCCCCGTAAAAAAGGGTTGTGCAAGCGAATGTAAAGTATGAAGTATTCAAGTCGTATTCTTGACTCTAGTTCGGCTTAAATTGCTGACAGCTTTCTGTCAGCGGACTTGTAAATGCCATAAGTAACAACAACAAGATTTAATCAAACATAAAAGAGGTTTATATTCTTTGTGATCATCAGATGCATTTGTTGTTGTGACTTATGGAACTTTACAAGCCCGCTGACAGTTATTTGTCAGCGATTTAAGCCGAATGAGAGCGTCTTGTTCTTTCAGTAGCGCCAATTAGGGCTAAGAGCAGACTTAGTTACTGTATGCTTGCATAACCCCTTTTTACAAGGGGGCACATTTAAACTCCTCACATATAGAACACAACAGAGCAACCATGCCCAAAACCTACTCTAACTCTATGCGGCTAGCTCACTAGGAAGAAGCGCTACTCCTATGCAAGGATGCTAGTGGGGGCAATGGTACTTAGTCATTAAACTAAATCTTTTTAAATTCTAATTTTATATCTCTTTATGCGTCTTGATATATTACTAATTTTCCTATCGTAGCAAGTCTCAAGGTTTACTTAAGATATTCCTTTCTAAATATTAAAGTAAAATGGAAAATAAATGTAGCTTCAATAAAGAAAAATCTATATTACCGTAAGCCATAGGCAACTTCATGGGGATATAAAAATTCTAATCGATATGTATGAAGAAGAAGTGAAAAAATTGAAAATGTGTGTTTCACAAACGTATGAAAATGAAGCAACCTGTATGCTCCATTGGAGCTTCAAATATTTATAATATTCTTAGGCTTACATATAATCTGCTAAAAAAACTTTATTTTTTATTCGCTTTAATCTATGCTGATACTTCAAAATGAAATTCCTCTTTTTTTCAAAATATTGAAGTGGGATTTATCATGAAACAAATATTTTGCTCCTAAGAAAGATTTAAATGTTATTCATAGGAGTGTCACTCAGTTTAAGAATGCCAAAAATCTTGAAAAAATTTATTAATTGGAAAAATTCATTTTTTTTTTATTTTTCAACTTTTTAATATCTTTGAGAAAAAAGGAATCTTCATTTTTTTGTATTAGTTTTTCTCGAAACTTAACTATTTTAATTGAAATATTTAGTGTCAGCTATCTTTTAATTTACGTACGCAGATTTCTTTAAAAAATTCCATCAAGATCAGAATTGTTTTTTAAATTCATTAGAAACCATGAATTTGACATTAATGGAGGATTGGCTTTAATGAGAGAATAGGGAATAGCAAAACAAAAAATGATATTTTTATATTGTACCCGCATTTAGTCGATAACAAAGCTACTTTTATAAAAAAAGGGATATTTTTATTCCTGTTAATATAATATAAAGAAAGTATAATCATAGTAAAAAAAATGAAACTCGAGATTTTGACGAATCTGTGTATTGGAGAAGATCCATCTGTATTTTTTTCTATTTCAAAGCTAACTCAAAAATGTTTGAGGCAGGTGGTTGAAATTTGGTGTACGGTATTTATACCGAATTTGCAAGTTTGTTGCAAATTTTAAAGGAAGCCTGTTTAAAGAAAATCCATCTGTCCGGCTGTTCGAGGTGACTACAAGATGGAAAAAACCTATGTAGAAAAAATTCGATTCCCAAATTTATAATTTATCGCATTTAAGACAAATCCAGTAAGGGGATTGATCATCTATCGAACTGCTCTTCTTCTAAACGAATAAATAATTAATTCCTAAATGAATCGGAATAAGTTGTATAGTTCAAATACATTATTTTTGAATTTCTTGCTTTTGTGGTGGTATCTTAGTAATACAGTAACAGCCTCTAAGCATTGATGATCACTTTTGTCTTGCGGATATGTTATGCGGTTGCAAATCGTAAGGTCGCTAGTTCGACCCTTGCCAGAATTCAATCTCCATTTTGGGTCGACACCGCAATTCAATTTGTATGGCTTTTATTTTCTTTGTGTAACCTTTTAATAGTTTATTATTTGATATCTTATTATTATTTCTGTATATTTGAATAACTATATATTATAATTATTGATAACAATTTATAATATTGTATAGCAAGTATGAAAGCTCAATCAAAGTTTTCTTCTGTAAAACGTTATATTCTTTGCAATGTTAGTAGACTTTGAAAAAGGTGTTTATTCAAAATGTCTCCTTTTCTTTTTCTCATAAAGAAGAGTGTGCATATATGAATGTAATAACTGTAAAAACAATGTCTAAAAAATAGCAAGCAAAACTTGTTTAAAATTATCCCGGGAATCAAATTTTGCTAAAGTTTAAAAATTGCAACATGTAGACTAATAAAGCTTTATACTTATATCTGCAAATAACAAAATTCGACATAGTTTCGTCGAAATTTTAAAATTTTTGAAGATTGTATCATTTTAATAAAAATATTTTATAAGAAAGAAAATAAAAGCTTCACATTAGAAATGTGATTTTACTATTCTTCCTTTACCAATGAAATAAAAATAAATTATTTTCTGTTACGAGTAAAACAAATGAAAATTAAAACAATTTTTTCACTCAAACTTCATTTCAAAACAATCTCAGCATTAAATTGAACTAAAATTTGTCAAAAAATTCGGCTAAAAGGAAAAAAAAATCAGCCTCTTTTTTGATATAGATATAATAATTTTTACAATTCTTACATCCGCCAGCATATAAATCAAATAAAATAACCCAAGGAAATGAAGGGGCAACATTCAAATTTTTTTCTTTTTGAAATAAATAATGAATCTCTAAAAAGTCAACTATTTATCTAGGTTATAAAAAGCGATATGAAATATTTATCCAATAATTTCATCACCGTATTTTAAAAATATAATATATAGTGAGCATTAAAGAAAATTAAATATTTGATTCTATAATTAGAAAAGACAATAAAATAGCATTTATGACATTAAACTTATTTAATATATACTTTGAGATTTCGAAATTTTACAGCTGCTGTTTTTAGAAAAATCCTATTTCAAAAATATAAATCAGTAAGTAATATAAAATAATATAAATATAAGTAAATAAAGTATTTATTGAATAATGTATGTAAATAAGTACAGAAAGTAATAAATTCATTTTATCAATTTATAGTATTGTGAGTCGTTTCATATACTTTCATTTCATATAAATAAATTTTGTGAAAAGGATACCAGAAATTATCAAATTATCTATGATTTTTAGGAGATTTGCTCTTTTCTAATATTTCATATTTGAACGTAGAAAACAAATTCTTCATAAAAATATTTTTTAATTTGTTAAGAATACATCAATTATATTCTTAACAATTCGATTGAAATTGTTAAGAATAATTTGTTGCAACTGTTGAATTGTTCAACACCTTTTAACTATGCCATACTGAAAAAAATTATTTTTTAGTACAATGCTTGTTATCTACAGAAAAATGGAAATAAGTATAAATGCTACAGAAAAGTGGAAATAAGTATAAACATGTATTTTCTTTCATAATTGAAATAAAACTATTAATATTTCCTAAAGTTGCCAGGAAAAAAAATCTAAAAACATATATAAAATTTCTAAGACTATAAGAAAAATTATGCATCTATCATAACATTTTCATTTAAAAATTCTTTAAAAAAATAATAATTTCTTTAAACAAGTTCTTGGTAGCATAATAAATGCTGATTTAAAGTGGAACAACGAGCTTCTTTTTTACTACTGGCCAACTAATCTTCTCCACCATTCAAATGAACTAAATCGGGGAAGCAGCCAATCATGCTCGCAGCACTATATAGCAATGTTTAAAGTGCCATTCATCATCTCAATTTGGTAGTCGGAATTTTTATAATTTTCACTGTTGGCGAGCAAAATTAGGTGTTCAGTGTTTCGAAAGAATGGTCTAATACCTGACTATTTAGTAGATAAACACGTTGCTTGTATTGTTTTCTGTTTCATTAGGGAATTCGTTACTGGAGCAAACATTCGCAGTATTGTTTAACTTATTATGTTACTTCTGTATTCTTTAACTTATTATGCTGCTTCTGTATTGTTTAATTTATTATACTACTTCTGTAATTAGATATATGTGCATCCGTTCGGTAGAAATATATTTTTTTTTATAAATTTTTACTTAGAGAAGGTTTCTACCTCTATTTTAGTGTTTTATATGGATGAATTGAAATTTTAAATAAAAATCAACAATAACTTACAATATATAAAAACAAGAATTGGTGACAGATTTCTTAAATAATTTATAGTTATAGTACAAATTAATCTTGCTAATAGAAATAGTATTAATCACATTGAAGATAAAGAATAGGAAAGATTTCAAAAGCATCATGGAGCAATGTTTTGGGATGTTGTAGTGGTTATATTTTTTTGAAGTGAAAGTGTCGGCATTACTTTAAATTAAAAAAAAAGGTCTTTTTCTTTGTTAGTGTTGCGTAGTTTTAAAAAATTAAAATCCTTTGCAATTTATTTTTCTGCTGAGTTTTGAGAAAGAAACAACTAAAATATATATTTTATTTGTTTTGAGTTGATTTTTGTTTGTGGTTATTTGTGCCAATGCTGGTCTTTGATTTAAGAGAATTATTATTTGTTTCTCCAGCTTATCCTTCTCAAATTGAGGCGTGGTATGGTTCTACTATATAGAATTTTCTTTTATTGTTTGATCCTTGTTTACATGTACAGAAATTTCGATAGTTAATAGATAGAACATCATCAGTTTAATTTTAAGAATCTAGTTTAAAATTTCAAAGTTTCTAAAGTATTTGTGGGTTTACCTGTTAGCTAAGCAACAATGCTTACAAATCCAACATTTTAAATATAATGAAATACTAGTTCAATTTTTTTTTCTGAATTTAACACACCTGTTTCTATTTCAAAATTAGCTGACTCATATTTTATATGTTATAATCTTTCAATATATTTCATAACATATTAATGACATTTTTCTTTATGGCAGTATTGATTTTGTGTCATCAGATATATACTATACAGGTAGTACTGTTGGCAATTTTAAGCTTTCAAAATTTTTATTAAAATATCTGCAAGAAGTTTTTGTTTTCATTCAAAGAATAATAAGTTAGTTTAGTATTAATGAAAGAAAACTAAAAAGTGTGCAGTATATGCTGTCAGAATTATGAACATAATTCATATTTGACTCAAAACTTCTAATTTTATTTCTTTTTTTGGTGAATATTATCAAAAGATTGAGGGAATTATTTCTTAACATAAATAATAGGTATGAGATGAACACCTCTGAAGATAAAGATGTCGATCAGCACCATCTTTCAGATTTATATGTATCTTAATGTTGTTAAGGCTTCCATTTTGGGTAAATAATGAATATACAATCATAGTACAGTGGAAGGAAAAAAAAAATCCAGTACTCAAAATCAAGGAAAAAAAATTCTTGAATTAATAAATTATATACAATATTAATTAATTACAATTGAATTTCTAATAAATGCCGAAAAATAAGAGTATTTGCCTTGAATGTTTTTACTCATATCTGGCATCAAACTGGTTATGAGACTGTATATAGAATAAAAAAAGTAGAAAAATCTATCGGCGAATTGGAACTGCAATTTGTAATAAGTCCAGA
>JAPMOQ010042318.1:2760965-2772269 GCA_026543055.1 Argiope trifasciata | reverse complement strand
ATTATATATTAAATTATTATTAAATTAATTATATATTAAATTATTATTAAATTAATTATATAGTAAATTATTATTAAATTAATTATATAGTAAATTAATTGTAATTCCGAAATTAATTATACAATTTTAAACAATAATGAATTTTCTAAAGGGAAAAAACAATTCCCAATGAAATATCTGTATCAATCGGATAGATATAAATGGAGCTCTTTATATAGATTTTATCTTCATAACTTCTTAATGCTAATATTTTTATTTCAAAGACCTTTCTTTAAAGATACATTGAAATCCATTATACTTTATTTTATTCATACGATCATAAAATGTTTTATAATAAATAACTTCTAATATATTTGGAAACATGATTAATTTATACGTTATTATGTTTCCATAGTGTCCGTGATTCCAAGTGGGGCAAATTTTGGGTGATATTTTAAGGATATTTATTCATTTATGAGATATTCTGTATAAAAACTTTTAGGATATTTAAGGAACATTTATAATTTTTTTTTACTTGTAATATCTACTTCTTAATAAAGCAGACAATTTGAATCTATGTATAAATCACAAATTAGATAAAACTTCTTGCTTTTATGCTTATTATTCTCCATGTACTTATTCTTTCTTTTTGGGGTTTCACTCAAAAACATTCCTTATTCATTACATATGCAGTTTAATTTTGGTAAAAATCAGTTTGCTGTATTTTTTGTCTTATAAATGTCATAATTTATTTATTATCGTAATCAATAAATTCCTTGAAAAAAATCTGAAATAAAGAAAATGATATTCTTATTGATACCTTCTAAAAAATCAGGGGCATAAACCTCCTCCTTTTTTGTTTAATGACACGACTGAATTGCTCGCAAATCATTCGCTTAAAAAGGCTCATATTGATCCTTACTAGTATAATTTTAATCTATATGATCGAAAAAACAATTATATATATTCTGCTCTCGCTTTGTATTTCCTTTCAGATTTCTTCTATCACGAGTAAATTTTTAAATGAATATTTATTTGCTTTCTAATTTTGTCTATTGTTGGTTGTTGCTGAAATTCATTCGAAAGAAATCGGTGATTCAAGAGGTCTTTTGAATGAATGCATTGTTTATGATTTAAATAAGAGATTAAATTCAGTCACTTTATATTTATATGCTTGTAAAGAAAATGCAAACGATTTGATAGCAAAATTACCTACATATAGAATATTTAAATATCACTTGGATGAAATTCTTATTGTTCCAAACAATATGGTAATTGCTAGATTGATGCATTATTTTATTTTATTTCTATGAAAAGCCATTATTTTCTACAAAAAGAAAAAAGGACCATTTTCTATAAAAGTAAAAAATACCAAGTTTAAAGCTGAAAGGATAACATAAATTATCATTTTTTATTCGAACATGTTTATTTAAATAATATATATATATCGAAAGTAAATTCACGCTTTCTCTTTTTCTTGCTCGAAGTATGCATGGATCATGTATACTGTAATTGTCCAAACAAACAAATAAAGTAAAACTTTGAAATTTTTACGAATCTTAAAGATTAAGTTCTCCCTCAGACCGAAAAAATCCTTTTTAGAACAATGTCTTTAGCTACGTCTTCTTGCACGATAGTTCAAAAATGCTTTGAACTAATCTGATGAAATTTGGTGGGCAATTTTAACAAAAAAATATAAAATTTTTGTCTTATCATAAAGAAATTTACATGAAATTTCTGTATCTGCAAAATACAATAACAAAAAGAAGCTAATGGGAAGCAAAATAAAAAGAGCTAAATTGGTGAAATTTGTTACATATATTAGCATGAGATAATAATATAAGCTGATCTGGTACTTTTGTATTTTATGGGTGCAACGAAAATGCAAAATTACGTCAAATTTAGCGTTCAAATTTGTCGAACGCAAGCTATTCACTTGGCAACTTGTTTTTTTGCTCACATTGGCGACATTCGTTTTGCCATTCGCTTCGCTTTGTGACTTGACTCGAGTTTGGATCCCATTGGCGACATCTTACTCGTGTAACGAAAAAGTACCGTTAATATATGTCACAGTTTGAACCAAATACATGAAAGAGTTGATCAATTGATTTTTATTTTCGCTTGCATATATATGTACTACCTTAGAAATTAATAGATATAATTAAGTGAAATTTGATCGTGATGTTGGGGCTTGGTTTATAGTTCTATGATTAGTTTTGATCGCTCAGACAAAGATTATCCCTATTATATTGTCTTTATTATTTCTGCGAAACGAGAAATTTCTGTGCATGTGTATGATTATGAAAGTGAGAATCCAAACCCTACTGGAATTTACAGTGCATTAAAATAAGTATTAGCTTTTTATTTGTAATGGATCAGTAATTTAAATACAAATTAATTTTACATATTTTCTTGATAACATTTTGTAGTGTTTCATAATATTATTGTTAATAAATAAAAAGTGTAATTACAAAGTAATTGAGTGATTAAAAGTGTAATTACAGTAATTTATAATTTAAATAAATTTTTTGAAACAATAAAATTTTACGTCAACCAATTTATATTTCAAAAATTTTAACAACACAAAAATTTTTGAAATATAAATTTTATTGTTGTTTCCAATGGCATTTGCCACGGACTAGCCTGCTGTTACGAAGACAGTGATTTAAGCAGATAGGAAGCATCTCTTGTTTTAATAGCGCTAAATAGGGTCAAGAGTAACTCACTTATCACTCATCTGCTTGCACAACTCCTTTTTACAAGAGGGCACATTCTCGCACAGATAGAACAAAGGAAAAACAATCATGTTGGGAGAGCCTGGGGTTGAACCCACGGAGAAGACGCGCTACCCCCATGCCAGGACGTCGGTGAAATATGAATAAATATATTTAATGAATATTTATGAGCTCTTAGTCTGTGTTCTTTCGTAATGTAATACCTTTTTATTAGAGCATCAATTCTGAATAAATAAAATAATAAAGTATTTTAATCGAAAAAATTTATTTATGCGGTAAAATGAAATAAATTCCTGCAAGCAAATGTATATTCATACATTTTACATACAAATAGACCTGCAAATTACATGCTATGCAGGCAGGCATTCCTATTAATCCTTGTTTCTTGACTTCCATATATGATTCTTCATGAATACTTATATCTGAATGGTAGGCAATCAAGGGCAGACAGGAGCAAAATCATTGGCCGCTTTCGCAATTCACGTGCTTTGAATCTGCTACTGCTATTTCTATTCTCTGGAGAAAAGTTTTTGTACTGAAATCTCCCGTCATTTCAAGAATTTCAACATTCTAGGAAAGAAGGATTCCAGGGAGGATTTCAGATGTATTTTTTAAGATTCTGCTTTTATTTAAAATTTTGATTTTTGCAAGATATTACTTTTTTTTCTTTGAAATAGCTCTTCTTCTCTCTTAGAGATTCAATGTATGTATTTGAGATGTTTTTTAAGTTTCCCCAGTTTTCTATCGGCATGCGCCTCCCTCGCCACCTGTTCTGTAAAGCTTATATCTAAAATAAAAACAACAGCAAACAAATAGAAATGCATTTCCATGACGACAGACGGCCTTCTTAAAAGATGACAGAGAGAGAAATGTTGGGAGCTGTTTATAAACAAATACAAATTTTTTCACATCAAAACTTCAAGAAATTTTATTACATCTTTGAAAGTGTTTGTAATCAAACGTCATTCTTAGTTCTGGTAATAATGACTGTATATCGTTAAACAATCATTCTCATTTTGAATAAAACTGATGATTATATCAGATATTTAATATTATATCTGTTTGATTATTTCAACAATATAAATTTAATCCTATTGATATGGATTAACACTTCAGTCGGGGTTCTTTTTGATATGTAGATCGATGCTGGACTATACAGATCTTTATTAGAAAAAAAATACGACGTTTATTAACACAAAGGACACCAGTACACAGACGACAAATATATACATCCGGGACGAAGACAGGCATCACAGCAACATACTTCAACAAACAGTAGCAAACAAATTCTATTTGATTATCAATAACAGCCACAACACACAAAGCGTCCAGACAGAATTCAGTAGCCGACAGAATCTTCGTAACTTCATTCTACAGTCTCTCGAAACGGTTGAGATTCTACACTGTCTCTTTAATTTAGGTGTATCTGCTGCTGACAGATATTGCATGACTGGATACTCCTCACAAGACTCTCCACTCAGTACACCACCACTCAGTACACTGCCAGGTTCAGTTTGTTTCTTTGTTTCTTCTTAAAGACTGGACACATCTGTCAGCTTAGGATTTATGACTTGAGACTGCTGGCATTTTATAGTTCCTGGGAGGTGGACCGAGAAGGTTCTGGGCTAATCAGGCGTATCTCTCGTTCTATTACTCTTCTGGATTGTTAAAATTCTTGAAGCTTCCAGTAACATCTATTTTGTCGTTTGGAAAAAAGAAATAGCTTCTGTGTGTACAAAAACTAGTTATTCATTATATTTATTTAAGATTTTAATACCTTTTTTTAAATTATCTTAAAATAAATATTTAAAACATTTCGTACTTTTTTATTTCATCTACTTCATGTGTAATGGATAAAATATTCAGCCTGGTCATAAACACAAGATACTTTTTTTATTTAAACGGAAATAACAAGGAAAAATTGCCTTTAATATAATTATGTTTTTCTACATACACCACAATATGGAAATTTTTGTCATGTCTATGATAAAAAGTATATGTCAAATTAACTTTCAAATAAATTCGTTCATTTCAAAAAATTAAAACCCTTTTAGAGAAATAAATTGTATATTGAAAATTTTAGAAAACACTAAATTTTAACTACAGAAAATTTTGATAAAAATTCTTAACAAAAAAAAAGATGTTTCAATTTTTCATTCATTTTTCACTTTCTTACATTGTTGTGTAAAATTTTCAAAACAACATCAATTCTTCTATTTATTGGATTAATTTTAATGTTTACTTAGTCTTTTTACCGATATTGAGATAAAAGAATATAAATCTTAGAAATTTTAAATAACCAGTTTTTAATTTTTTGACGAAAAAAGCTGAATCTTTCGAAGTAATAGTCATTATACAGCAATAGCAATTAATACAGAAGTTTACTTTTTAAAGAATATTTTTCATTTATGGATGCTTTCATAACTTTCATCATTTTGTTTAAATGAATCTGTTGCATCCAGGTTGACTATATTTTTTCTCAGCAAATTCTAAAATTTCGCTCACAGTAAAAATTTTAACTCTTTATTAGTTGACTGCTCTTTTCTGAAATTTCTCTTGAAGAATGCGATTAAAATTTAAAGAGAAAAAAAGAGTAAAGAAGTCGTTTTCAATTTCAGCATCTTCTTCCCGTTTAGTCCTAAGGGAACAACTAAGAGAAATTTTTCATGCTTTTACAGTTAACTGAATTCGGAAATCTGTTATAGAAAAAATATTATATCTGTTTAAATAAACCATTCAGTTGATGAATTCTAGAGAAAATATAAATAAGAGGCTACATTATTTGTGAATTCTTTTTTAAATTACTTAAAACTCATGATAAATGCGTTTTAAGTAATTTCAATAAATAAAGAAAACTTGTATTATAATACTTAAAAACTACATTTGATTCTGCTCTCAAGTTTTTCATTTCCAACATTAGAGAAAAAACTCATTTTGAGTTATAAAACTTTGTTTTTCCCTCTCTCCCATGGCATTAAGACATAAAAAAACAAAAAAATAATAAGCTTAATAAAAACATTATTGATTTAAAGAATATTTATGATGTAAATATATTTTCTTTTACTATATGGCTTTATAAAAAAAAGGAATTGATGAAAATATTTATAAGAATATTCAAAATAAACATATTAAGAATATAGCAATTAAATTATAATGTTAAACAAATTGTAATAAAAATTTGCTAACATATAAGTTCGTATTAAATTTTTTTCTCCAATTTATTACATCATACAAATTAAATGCTCAAAAATATTTCTAAGACTTTTTTTCAACAAGCCGCAAATAGTTTGACATGTAATTTGAGTGAAAGTGGAAAGTGTTTGGAAGGTAAGAATGAGAATTTTATAAAGTTTTAATTAATTTTAAATTAAATAAGATTTAGGTATTTTTACTGGAATAACTTTTGTACTATCTTAAAATTGAAAAAAGATTATGTTTTTAGTAGTTAATATTTGTTATGTAAATCTTTTTAAATTTTCAAATTAAAGATATTTTTGCGTGTGTAATTTTAAGCATTATATTTCACTTTTTATCAATCAATTTCAAAAGTTATTCTCTTTATTTTACTAATTCTTTAACCACATTATTTTCATTTATTGTTTAAAGCTAAAGAATTTTTTTTGTTATTGTTTGTTTAGTTGATTTGCTAAATCAGTGAAACTGCAATGTTGCAAAAGAAAATGTGCTATGTGACTGAAATTGTTCCAACTCGTTTTTTATTACTGCTGGGATTCCACTCGTTTAATATAATTCAATTATACAAAAAAATAGATGAAATATAGGGATAATAATCTAAAAATGTTTTAATGTTTACGCTAATACGATATTAAAAACGCATTTTTAAAGAATTTATATACATCAAAGTTATGCATAAGAAATTGCAAAGAACCAGGCAGTTGGATGCCAAAAACGGCAGGAAAAAAAGAAAATTAAAGCACATAATTACATAAATACAAAATTAATAAGCCTAGACATGGAATTGTAATATATAGTCTCATATAAAAATGAAGGATAATTTCTTCTATATGCAATACATTAAAACTTTAATACTGAATTAATTTTCTTGATAAATCGGGATTGTAAATCATAAACCATTAAATTGTGACTAATACTATATTCAGTTTGGAATATAATAGTTTTTAACCATGATGAAGGACACCAATCACTTTCAGAAGGTTAAATGTTGAAGTTTTTCTAAGTTAATGTTTACATTAACGTAACATTACGTTTTTCTGCTTTTTTTTGAAGAATACATTTGTTAAATTTCACCAAGAGTACTTAAAAATTGCAAAAGTGTATAAGGAATACACATTCTGTTTTATCCCTTGAGGGAGAAAAATAATCAGCTTTATAAATATAAGCATTACGTAAGCTAATATTTGAAAATACTCGTTTGAAAACTTTTGCTGCAATGACCCAGGATGAAGTGACGAATTTAATAACATAAAGATTAAAAATAGAAGAAACTTGACTGTCAAAACAAAATTCTTATGTGTTTTACATTATAATAATATCCAAATGCATGTAATAAATTTTTTTTTTCGAAGGGAGAAATTATTTTACGCCACTTTTTCCCTCGAAATCTACTGAACATTAAAAAAATCAAGTTAATTAAAAATATTTCATTTTTATTCTTTATTTGAAATTACTACCAAATGGACATCATTACTTTCGAAAATTAATAAAAAATTTGTTAATAATCCTTAAAAAGCCAAGAAAAGTCAATAAAATTGGGCAGAGATAATTTTCAAACGACTTGTTATTTCAAGTGAACCAAACATACCATCCTGAGGTTTCTGGCTACTACTATCACAAAAGATTGTAAAGTTCTCGTTTTTTCAAATCTTTTTTCAATTGAGCAGCTTAAAGCTTGTCTTGAATGAAATAGTTTTTTTTATTCTTCTTTTGCTATTAAGCATTAGGATATCCATAGTTGAAGGGATCAACTACAAGACCACTGAGCTATTTTTATTACCTTGTTTCTAAAATATAGAACATCTCATTCAATTTTTTCTTCCGTCCTATTTTTAGAAACATTTATTTGAAAGACTTATAAAAATTTTCTTCATGGCTGATTTCAGAGCATGATTGAAGAAACTAGGTTATTCCGGTTAGAAATTTTATATTTTCTATGAAACAATTCTTCTCGATTGTTTTATTACTTTCTGTTTTTTTTCTTCTGATAATAAAGAGGAGACGTATATGGCAGAGTTAAACAGTTTTTATCCTTTTTTTGAGATTTTGTAGTACTCAGACAAAAATATCTTCCAATTGATAAGAATAAATCATTTTTATACATTGAATAAGATATACTGTGAAAAATATTTTTGTCGATAACTTTAAATCCCTATTTAATTTAGAAAAAAAAGCTTGTTTTAGGAATATTTGTGCTTTTATAAGCTGTTTAATTTTGCGACAGCTGTGAATTTGTATTGTAATATATTTCTAATTATTATTGCCATTCAGATTCATATCAATGAAAGAGAATTATCTTAAGATGTCAGTTTTGTACACAAATGATTGGCTGAAAATTTGACTTATGTTTAATTCAGAAGGTTGAAAATTTAATGATTTTTTTTGTTGCATAATATATCGTTACGAAAACTTGCAGATTAGAAACAGATTAAATTAGATATCTATAACTCGTAAATTCATTATAATAATTTCTGTTTTTATTTTCTTAAAGAAGTATATGTAATAAAGTACTTAAATTTGGTATTCATAAGTATTTATGCAACAAAACCAGTGAGTAAAAGTAAAATCTATTATGAAATTCCGTAAACTCTGAACTTAATAATTCTAGAGGACTTTATATGCAGGATGAAAAAGAAATAAGGTATCCACTATATGAAATGACTTCTATTGATATAAATGAGATAAAATTGAGCTGAAGATTATTGAAATGATGCGTTTTATATTTATAAAATAAAATCTGAGTAAAAAGATTATAAAGTTGTGGTGTTGTAATAGACATAAAACCATTTAATAGGGCTTATAATTGTTAAATAAGGTAAATTGAAAATTGCTTAGTATATCCTCCTTCATTTTCAAAAATATGCTCCAATCGGAAAACCATATTTTCTATAGATGACCGGCGTGAGTCTCCCGGAATATAAAGACTATGGTGTCGAATGTTGTCCTTAAAATCTGGTGGAAATGATGGGCCTTGATACTAGATATTGTCCTCAAAATAACTTCTCAACCGAGAGTCGCTAAGAGTGACGTTTAATGATCGACGTGACCATGATATTTGAAATGATGACTGGTAACTCGCACTTCTGTGGAATATTGTATTGACAATCGCTTTACACGACTATCAATATGAGGTTGTACACCATCAGGCATGAAAATGTACCGAAGGCATCCACGCTGTAGAAGAGTTGGAATTACAAAATCCCTCAGCATATCATGGTACCATTGTCCTGTGATTGAACAAGGTTTGGATTCCATTTGAACTTATCACTATAAATAAATATGGTCCAATAATAAAGGCCATACTGTCACTTTTTCTGGAAGCAAGGGATATTTCTGGATAACCTGCGGGTTTTTCTCTGTCCAAATTCTACAGTTTTGGGTGTTAACTTGCCCATTGGAGAAAAACTGGGACTCATCACTCCACAGAAGGTTTCATGGCCACGTTGTGTCAACTGTCAAACTCACGCTATTATGCAGTTGCTGACTTCAACGAGCGTTGTGGCAACATTTTGAACTCTGGAAGAAGGGATAATTTTTCGTCCTCTATTTGGAAGAATGACAGGTTATCCAGTTTTTTCAAATTTCTGTATCATCTTTCATATTTCATCTGAAGACATTGCACTTATTCGTATCTGCTTCATACGACGAAATTCATTTAGAGTTGCAAAATTTTGGTGGTTCTGGTAGAGCAATTTCACCAGTAGCGCTTTTTCTTTAATACAGGCATGATGAACAGAGAAGAAACTGATGTTCGTGCAAAATCTGAGTTCTTTTTATCCAAAAGAAATCTGTAATAAGCATTTGCTGTTACGCAAATTATATTACACATTTTCAACATTTGCCAATAAATACCATCTATGCTGCAGAGACATCTAATGGTGAATTTTTTTCCTAAATTTTTAAAAATTAATACAATTGAAGCGTATAATTTGAATAATCTGTGGTTCAAATTTTATCTTATTTGGGCCAATGGAACGAATTTTAGAGCCCTCTGAAGTGGGTAACTTATTTCTTGCTAACTCTGTATGTTTGATCATCCTCTGGGCTGGAATCTGTAAAATATATTTTTTTTTAACTCATTGATAAAAATGCAGTAATTTAGTTTGATAATTACATAATAGATTGAATAATTTAAATTGATTGATTTTGTGAATAGATTTTCTTTATCTTTTTAATGTTATTTTCTTATCATTTTTGTTTGATTGAGACATCATATGTCCTAAAATATTCCAGAATATTTTTTCTTTTCATTTACTTTTTTGCAGCTTAAATTTTTTTCATCTTTCACGTTTTATATTTATTTATACATATTTTACATAAATTTTAATTAGTTAAAATTAAACTCATAATTGCCGAAAGTAACATTATACATATTCGTAGTTTCAAAATTAAAATTTTTTTTAATGGTCCCAATATAATTGCCCCAAATTTTTTTAGTAACAGAATAAACTATAGGTGGAAATTAAGTAGAAATATGTGACTACAATTGAAGAGGAATTATTGAGGAAAAGAACTATTTTGAGGAAGTTCATGTAAAAAAAAAATAGATGGCCTTGAATGACATTAGATGTCTTGACATTAGAGGACATATATTCTACACAAGAATTATTTGCAGCTGGAAACTAAAAATGAATAAAATCGCATTGGCTTTCCAAGTAAAGGGCATCAGTTCTAGCGGAATATAGATTTGTTGGAAAAATGCATATTGTGGTAGTACTTCTGCGATGATTTATTGCATTTCATTTCTTCTTTCATACTGTGTACTTCCATGGATATTCAAAGCATTGGAGAAGAAAAATACTCATCTCTGATTCCATTTAAAAAGAAAAATTGCTGCCGTTCTCTACGAGTATGAAATCAGCCGTGCAAACTATAGACTGTTAACGCATTTATTTGAAAAGGTACTTTTGAGAAATCTGAATCAATTCCAATTTTTCGTGCGTAAATATGGCTTTCAAAGCAAACGATTGGTTTGCATGTAAAATGAAAGTTATTTTTTTCACATCCTTCCCACAAAACTTAAACATAACAATGGACATTTTGAAAAATAAAACTTAAAAGAAATTCATTTTGTATCAAACAGAGTTATATTCTTTTTTTACTAAATATATAAGAAATAATGAAAAAACTTTCAGTTTGTGAACAAATTCTTGATACCTTAATGTTATTCGTGAAATATTTCATTACCGGCAATAAAAATTTCAAATCTTATTTTTTCATGGCAAGTTCTTATTCTCTGTAAACTTTATTTCTCTATAATTATTTCTTATTCTTTGACAATCTTATTCCCTTAAAATTTTTTCTTATTCTTTGATTTATTCCTTATAATTATTTCTTATTCTTTGACAATGTTATTCCCTTAAAATTATTTCTTATTCCTTGATTTATTCCTTAT
>JAPMOQ010042318.1:2739151-2760955 GCA_026543055.1 Argiope trifasciata | reverse complement strand
ATGTTATTCCCTTAAAATTATTTCTTATTCCTTGATTTATTCCTTATTATTTGACAATGTTACTTCTTTATAATTATTTATTATTTCTTGATAATCTTATTCTTTGAAAAATTTAGTTTTTTATAATCATTTCTGATTTTTTGATAATCTTATTTCTTACACTTTAATTATCTTATTTTTTAAAAATCTAATTTCTTATTTTTTTAAAAATTGTTTTTTTGCTGATTATATAAATCCTTAATCCATTATTTTCAACTCTATATTACGAAGAAAGCCGGTAAATCGACACCCTTTGCTTTTAATGAATAACTTAAGATTGAATGTGAACGAATTTTATCAGATCTGAGGCTTTTATTATAAAAGATCAATAAAAACAGATACAATTGCTAAAAGAAAGAGTATAAAGAAGAAATAAGACAGATTTTCCAGTCTAAAACTTGTATTTCTATCATCATATAAAATTATTCATTTTATAGTCTCACCAAGCTAACTTTGGGGATTTCCTGTTTATCTTGATGAAATAAAATAGTGCAATCATGATAAGAGGAACTTAGAAGTTTTCTGATTATTTTTATTGTTTGTGAAGTTTAAATATATAACTTAAGTTGATTGGAAGAAAGTATCATTTATGGCTTAACCTTTTCAATTCCCATTAAATAATTTTAAATGGTGTTTAAAAAAGCAACAATTTTATTTTGAATGCAAAAAATGCAAATACGGATTAAACAAAACCCAGGTTATTTCACTGAAAATTATCTGTCTTAATGCTGTTGATATTTCCTTCAACGAATTGATACTGAAGAGCTGATGTAACTGAATAATTTGAGACATTCGTATCTTACAACATTATTTTAAAATTCGTTCATAAAACTTAGAATTAATTATACTTATTTATAATTAAATTAATTGTTTTTAAAGTTCCTTCATGTGTAGCTTGTAAAATAGACCAGAAGAAGAATTATTAATGGTGTGTAAAGTATTTGTTACGAGTTGTCCCACGAGATATGCAGTGCCTAATATTTACAGATTTGGATATAACATGTCAAGACGAATATTGTTTCTAATCCTGATATCACGTCGGTGCCTCCAATATGTTTACACGTCCTTAGTATAGCGCTGTGTGTGTGTGTGCATTTAATCCAAGGAAAAATTCTTCTTTACTTTTTCATGTTTATTTTCCGGCACACAAATATATATATATATATATATATATATACAAAACATGGATGACGATCATAATATATACAAGGAAACACGGCATTTTAAGAATTCGATGTTTACGTTGTTCGCTCTTTAGTTAGCGGCATTTTTAAATATATTATGTTTTCCTTGTTATCTCTTTAGTTAGCGGCATTTTTAAATATATTATGTTTGCCTTGTTCGCTCTTGTTAGCAGCATTTTTCAATATTATATTCCGTGTTTCCTTGTATATATTGTGATCGTCGTCCATGTTTTGTATATATAAATATTTGTGTGTGTGAAAATAAACAAGAAAAAGTAAAGAAGAATTTTTCCTTGGATTAAATGCACACACACACAGCGCTATACTATAGACTTGTAAACAAGCATTTTGTTGTATTAGTGAGAGTATAAGCAGACTATCACGCTATATTCGGAGCCAAACAAGCTATGCATCAAAATACTTGTTTTGAACGCTTTCCATTCGAGTTTGTAAATATTAAATGTTGAATATTTTGTGGGACACCCTATATATTCTAATGCATGCAAAACATATAGCATAATAAGGATTTTTCTTTAAATATTTTTGGTATTATAAAATAAAGGACATGATATCCAATAAGTAAATAATATAAGAAATATCAAAGCAAAACATTTTTAAGTTAGTGGTTTTAAAACAGGTGATCGATGTAAGTTATTTTTTTCCTTCATGCAATTATAATTAAAATTAAATTATTCATTTCCCATAAAGTTTTCTGCAAAAATTTGAAATATAATTGTAATTCTTTAAAATTTCGAGGATAATTCTAGTACTGTATATAATATTTGCCTTTTCAGACTTTTAAGTGGGCCAGTTTCGTAAACAAACTCTTGAGAACACAATCGATGACCCTCGAGAAAATTACTGTCGTCGCCTTCTAATAACGAGATCCTGTTTGATTACCGAACAACTAATCTCCGCCACTATTCAGACGGAACGAAGTCAGGAAAGTAGCCAATTGTGTTCACGTCACATTCTTGATAATAATTAAAGTATCTTGCATCAGCTGAGCTTGTTGGGTTCCTAACTTCATGGAATTCTTCTAATTTACATTGCCGACGAGAAAATTAGGTGTGTAGCGTTAGTTCAATGTTTTGGAAGAAAGGACTAATATCTAGCTGTATAGATGGCAGAAGGCATACTTGTCCAGTGTTTAGCTTGATTCCTGGTTACGCTAAGGAATTTGATGCAATGAAAACCAGAAAATTAAGATGGGAGACTACTTTCGTGTTTCAGTTAATTATGTAATCATATCTCTTCCGTTACTAGTTCATGCGTATTAGTTTTGCAAAGTCGATTTTTATATAAAGTCGATTTTATTTCTTTGTGAAAGCTATAAAAGTGTTTACATTTTCAGCACACAAAGTCGAAAAATTAAAATATTTAAAAAAAAGTTTGTGAGTACATAATCATACTTAACATATTATGGGAAAAGCATTTTCTTTAAAATTAAGAGCTAGCAATTCTCTCATTCAATGATTCAGTAATTCAAAGAATTATATTATTTTAAGAAGTCATACAAACGAAAAGAAAAAGATATACTTTTAAGGTTTAAAAATAATATTTATTTCAATTTAGAGTCTTTAATGATAAAAGTAAATAAAATTATTTACAAAAAATTCAATTATAGTTTTGTTTATAACAAAGCAACGAAAATGAAAAATAATATATAAAAGGGAGTACTTTGTAACTACAATCGTAAATTCTTCATTCTGTGTTCAAATATTGTTCAAAATTATACTTTATTAGAAAAGACTTACAAAAATACAAACATTTTAAAAAATTTAAGTCAAATCCATAATATGTTTAAGGAACATGGCAAATTATTTTTCCACTAAATAATCAATTTCATCTAAGTTTAAAAGAAATTAAACTATCAGAAGTTTTATTTTGAAAAATTAAACTTGTCTAGTGATTCTGTATTACTCTATAGATATCAACTGGAAATTTAATAATGAATTTCTTACTGTCTGAAAAAATTATTTAATTTAAATAAGGGAATAACTAAGGAACAAAAAAATTTACCTTATTGAAATTTCTCTTAAAATCTAAAATAAACACTGCATCTTTTAGTATTTATAATAAAAATTTATATTTTTTACTCATTGTAATAAAAAGTGGGCATGGATTATTCATAGAGCTAATATCAGACTACCTAAGAATAATCTCATCTCCTGCAAATCTTTTGCCGAATTTGCACGAAATTACCATAATTAGTATACTGATTATGAATGCATCATAAACTTCTTCAAAAGCAACATTTAAAAGCATATTTAATATTGAAAAGTTTCTACACGCATATGGGGATTACTTTTTTGTCCATTATATAAAAATAAGCACAATATCGTTGTTATGTACATTGATTAAAAAGCACCTTACATTCTTAGGATATATTATTATTATTTTAATTTAAAATTTAGTTGTTTAGTTTTTTGTATAATTAATGCAAGAGTAATTACAGCATTCATTCTGCTGAGAATTGTCTGGTTTTTTTAATAACTGATAAAATACAAGGAAAAATTTAATTTAATTTTTAATTAGTTAATTGATTAAAAATCTTAATGAAATATTTCTAGAGCTGATTCTGTATTTTGCATGAAATTATGAATGTTTTGTCATTTATAGTTAACTGAATAATCTTAAGTTCCCTAA
Organism: Argiope trifasciata; assembly: GCA_026543055.1. NCBI lineage: Eukaryota > Metazoa > Arthropoda > Arachnida > Araneae > Araneidae > Argiope > Argiope trifasciata. The sequence continues at coordinate 2,757,083 of JAPMOQ010042318.1, read as the reverse complement.
TGAAATAAAGCATATATATATTAATTGGATTTAAAAATAAATTTTTATTTAAAAATTATTTAGATCCCATGATTTAAAATATAATTTTAGAAAAAATTATTTCAAATATTTTTTAAATTTTATAAAATATTTTTTTGCTTTTTCATAATCTTATAAAAGTGTACATATACTCTTTGCAGAAATTCAAATTATTGATAATGCGCAATACATTTAAGGCATAAAATTTAATTTTATAAACAAATGAGCAGATAATTGCTTTCAAGTTTTACAGTTCATTATTATTAGAATAAGTGTCATATTATTCAAAATTTCCTATTCTGATAAGTAAATTTTAAAATTTTAATAGTTTATTTTACTTAGAACTGTATTTATTCTTAAAGTTAAAAGGAATGTGTTTTAGCCATAGATATATCCAATTTTATAAAGGACTTATGCTGTATAGGATGTGCATATTTTTGCTGTTCAAAATTCTTTGAATATCCGATAAATCCAAAAACTATTTATTCTACGGTTTACGAGCAGCGCTAAGCAAGAAAATGCATCAAAAAAGAAAAATGTTAGCCAAATTATAAAGAAAACAATCAGTTATATATTATAACAAAATTATGAAAGCATAAACTCAGTGCAGCCTTTTAAAAATAACTGTATTATAAGAACTTTATAACGTTTAAATAAATAAAGCTTATATTAATCATGATAATCAAAGCAATTTTAACTACAAATTAAAACACGCATTTAGAAATCTTCAAAAGTGTAATATAAATCGATTTTGAATTACGGATTTGAAACTATAAAACTTTTCAGAATGTAGGTGAAATTGTAAAGTTCAGTCTAGAAAAAGAGTTTCATATAAACAAAAATAACTTCTGCCTAACTTTTAATATTTTTTTCAAAAAACGCTATACACATAAAATTAACATCTTCCATTATTGCAATAATGTTTATTTACAACGGTTTTTGCTTATTAAATTTAGCTATCATTTTATAATCTAAATAAAGTAAAAATATTTACAAATGATTCATTTATTAGTTTGTGTAAAGTAAAATCTTAATTTGGTTATTTCGTATTCTAAATTAAATAAAAATCTGAATGTAATTACAGCCCTTCAAAAATATAATGAAAAATATAAGCTATTGATTTATTAACGTTATGATTCCAAACATTTTTATTCGTCAATGCCAAAATGTTTAAGAAAGGTATTTTAAGTTCTTTTTAATAAATAAATACTTATATCATGAATCAAATGGAGTTAATGAGATAGCACTGTAGAAAAGACGGTAAAATTTTCACATTTGGGCAACAATTATTCTAAAATCATTTCTAATTGATTTAATAGTTCTTTATTCAAAACTGATTGGCATTTTTTACAGTTTCTTTTACTTCTTTATGATAAATGGAATCTATATTGATAAATTTTACAAACAACCTTTTTATTGAATTAATTTTATTTGACTATGATAATTTTATTATAAATGTTCCGTTACAATTATAACAAATGCACGATGCAACGTCATTCAATAAATCAATAAATCAATTAAAGTATTAATATAACGAAATTTTTTAATACAATTTTTTACATTTAAACTTTAGTCGATAATTTAGCTAAAAAATTGGATAATTATTTTCTCTTTCTTTTAATTCAGTGCCTTTGTCTTTCAAGAACATTTATCGTGCCCTCAATAAAACATAAATATTTCTCAATAATATAATTCAATCTATTTACATGCTCTGATTACATAAATATTTTATGAGTATTAATATTTTTTATTATTGGAAGGAATATCAGGATTTTTAACCAAACAATAGTAATAAAATAGTTGATTAATGTTTAAACCTTTTGTATTCTAGAGTTAATCCTTATTAAGACACCAAACTATAAACTTGATGTGTAAGCATCTATTCACTAATTCCTATTATGCAAACATGACAAAGAACAGTACTTTTACGCTATATGGGTGCTGGATGTCGCCGATGTGAGCTATGTGAGTTACAAACGCATCAAGTTGCCAAGCAAAGTGAATGGCAAAACAAATGCTGCCAATGAGAACAAAACGCGAACAAAGTCAATAAATGAATAACGTGTATTTGAAGAATATGGACGTAATTTCGCAGTTTTGGAGGTTTTTCACTTTTCTTGACTAACGATTACTAGCGATTGTTTTCGTTGCTCCCGTATAAAGGATATATATATATATATATTCTCCAAAAACTTCAAAACTTCCTTAATTCTACTTTATTCTGAAGTCTGTATCAATTGCATATACGCCAAATCTAGTTATGAACTTCTAAGACATAAAAAATGCCCCAATAGACATATACCGATTTTTCATAAATACTGCTAATTTTACAGAAGTAATTTTTTTTATTCCTGTGACTTGCATGCTTTTGATCAATAAAAAATCTTAATAACTTATTATGATAGTTAAAAATATATCGTCTATTTTCTTTTGAAAAACAAAACATGAAGATAAATCTTTATGATTATTTGAAATTTTAAACATAATTCTGAGATAAAATTATTTACAAAAAATTATACTAGATGCTAGATAAAGATTGCACAACTGAATTTAGGCACCACCTTTCACTTTCTTTTTGTGTTATTAAACATTTATACTTATAAACATAAATATGAAATCTTCGTAGCTTTCATTTATAATTCGAAATAATCCAAAGATTTAACTTAAAAAATTTATGTATTTTGACATTGTATAAAAAAAATTGTAAATGCATTGTTAACCCTCATAAATACCAATCATTACTGAGACTAAGAAATCAACATTAAAGCGTGTCCTTAAAAATAGTTTGTAAGTTTATAATTCACAAGTTCATTGCAATTAGTTAATTCGATGACGTAGAGTGTTTTGTTTAAAGAGAAATTCTTCCTATTTGCTCATAGATAGATACTTTTTATTTTGTTCATGATTTCATAACAGTAATAAATTAATTTAGACTTTGGATTAAATATTAAATATATCTAAGAAATGATATTTTTGTGTTTTTCTACTCTTACAGCCAAAGAGAACCAAACTTTTTTCAGTAAATAGTGCTGCAATAAAATATATATTTCAACCTATAGTAAATATCTTTATGAATTACCAATAAATATCTGCACAGGTCATTATCAAATATCTGTATAAATTTCCGCTAAATATATTTAAGAAATAAGAATTCTTTTTTTTTCATAGTAAAACATTCTAATCTTACAACTTAAGAGATATATGATTTATTTAGTAAATAGTGCTGTATAAAAATATATTTTAATCACTACTAAATATCTATTTAAATCAGAACTGAATATAAATACAAATCAATAATAAGTATTTCTATAAACACTTCTATACATTTGTATAAATATAGAAATACTATATTATTTTACTATAATACTGTATTCGTATAAATATATCGATTCTATATATTTTTATAAGTAGTGATTCTAATATAAATATATAGAATCTCTTCTGATTCTCTTTGCTAATGAAACTTTTTCCTTTCTTCTCATAGACAGAACCTGTTCCGATTAATAAAAGGAATAAGTGGTTATTACTCATCAACAAACAAATATGCCACCTCATGCAATAACTATACATCCTGCAATGCTATCAAAACACTGTAAATGAAGTACGGTCTTTTTTCTAGCTGAAGGAAGCATTATCAGCGCTAATGGCGTGTAACCAATCAGAAGATATGACGTAATACGAAGTATCACAGATATTGATTGCTGTCACACTAAGGTGGCGTAGTAATCTTTTAAACATTAGGGATTTTTGTGAATTTCTTTCTTTCATAACTTCATTTACTTGCATTATAGAAAAACATGTTTCCTGTGAAGCCTTATTGTTCTTGCATAACATTATTATTTTTCTCGGCAAGTTAATTTATATGCTATGGCCTTAACACGATAACAAATAGAAAGAGAGTAAAATTTATTCATAGAACAATTAAAAATTTGGAAAAGAAAAAGAGAAAATCCTACTTGAATTTTCATGCATCCAAATAAATAAAAGCAATGTACATTTTATGAGGTTTTTAAAATGATTCCATATAAACAGACGTATGTATCTATCTAGAATTTAATAGCTTGTGAAAATTAAAATTTTTTTAACCACATAGAAATGTTTTACATATTTTCAAGCTTAAAAAGTGACGTTAGTTGATGATACTAATTATTAAAAGTACATAAATATAAAACATAAGTGGTGTATTAAGTTACAAAATATTTGAATTATAAATTAATTGGAATGAATATTTATATTTATTTCAAACAGTTTCTAGATATAGTGTTAACGATATAAGAGATATTAATGCCATGTTTATATACAAAATGGGCAATGTATGGGATAATTTTTAAAAAGTTATTCTTCGATTGATTGCAAATAGTTGACATTAGACAATTATGTCCAAATTAAAATATGACTTTAAAATGAATTATTTAGATTTATTAAAAGAATATTATGTAAAAATGTTGATAATTTTTTAAATGAAACTATTCATTTGCAATCTTTTTCTTATTGCTTTCAGCTGGTTAATTCGTAAATGGATTAAAATTTCACTCTATTCGCAAGATTAGGATACCTTGACTTGTTCTATCATTTGACTAAAAATTTCTAGTGTATCTGATTTTGTAGAAATATGTCCATATATCATAACTAATTAATCATCTCATTTCATATTATATAAACTAAATACCAGGTGTTATTGTCATGGCATTTAAAATACATATACTATGAGATATAGTCGAGGTTTGTTGGTCTTAATACTAGTGACAAGTTTTTAGTAATAGTAGGAGGATATGAATACATTCAGTGCACTTTACACGGAACGTACAGAATAACATCTTTAATGTCTGGAATAATATGTCAGTTTTCTATATTGCTCAAGTATTCTTTCTATGCTTTCATTTTAAGAAAATAAATTCTACTACCTTGCATAACATTAATATTATACTAATAAAATAGTATTGTATCTCGAAAATAATTTCATAAATTTAGGCCTTTTTCCTTATTTTTCAACTTAATGATATAAGGAATTGGCTTATATAAAATATTCCTTTGCAGAACCGGTAAAAATGTCAATAAAGGACAGTTTTAAATAAAATTCCATTTTTGCATGTTTTTATTAAAGGATTTTCATTAATATATTTATATGGTATCTCCAGCATCCTGGCCTAGGGATTGCAAAAGATCAGAGAAAATAACTTTCTCTAACACTTTTTCTAGTGCTGTCTTCGTTCTCCGTGGCCCCAGGGTAGCGTATCTTCCTCGTGTTGTCCTGATTCGGGCATGGTTGCTTTCTACTCTGTATTCTTTCTGTAAGTTGCGCGAACAATCCCCGGCTCCTGTAAAAAGGCATTGTGCAGGCCAGCGTGTACGCCATCTTCAAATTAGTTAGAAGTCAGACTTCTGACCCCGGGTGCTCAAGGGATTTTACCCTCAGAAGCTATTGCATAAAATCCTTACTTAAAGTAGTCACGTGATAACAACATATGATGATGTAAGAAGCTTAAAACGGATCACTAATCAAACGGATCAATTTATCTAAGATAATAATGCATATATATTTTGAATTTTAAGAATAAATAGTGATATTGGTTTTAAGTTTTGAAATTGACAAGTTGTAATTGTGCTGAAAGCTACAGATTAAAATTATGTGAAAAGCTATATGTCTTAGGAGATAAAATAATTTTTTTAGTTGTTTATAAATCTTTATATTTTATTTCTTTGTATATTGATATTTAAAAGAAAGTAAATTTGTGACAATTAAAACTACTAAAATATAAAATATCTTTAATTATGTTTATTTTCAAAAAAGATTTGTTAAGTAGAATCGAAACGCTACCAATGTTTTAATACGGATTTTTTAATGAATTCTAATTTTAATTAAATAACTGTTTACTAATGGTATAAAATAGAATTTGTATCAAATATATTCAAATGTTTTCTGCCAAAAAAAGGATTTTTGATTTGAACTCATTTAGATTAAAATTCAGTTTTTTTAAAAATCTTATGGCATTCTTGTTTTTTCTTATGTCTGTAGATGTATTTCCTTATGTGAACAAATGAAATTCTTTTTATTTCCTATAAAACCCACGCTGTCTCATGAGACTTCTTCTTAATTATTAAGAATAGATTAACAATGCTGAAATTTCGTGCAAATAAACTGATTAAAAAGGAGCTATATAAATTCAAAAAATAATGAGAAAAAAATAATGCTTCCGCATTCATCAAATATGTTTAAAAATGCACTTTATTATTATTGCATTTTCTTAAGATTTTATTTTGTAGTATTTGCAAATGAATAGAAGAATATATGATTATCGAAATGATTTTTTGTGAAAATCTTGTCCTAACCAGATAAGTAATATACGTAAACACTGATATGGAAAAAAGAAGATTCCGTAAAAAATTGTACATTGTAGGTGTATGGTGTAAGACAGCAGATCTAAATAATAAATAAGATGTTTATTAATGCGAAGACACAAACTGTATAACACAGCCGAGATGTACACAAGAGATGCTCAGCTGTCCACAAGTTGTAATCAATAGTAAACGATAACCACAACAAAAAAGTGGATAGTTAGATCTCATCAGAATGAGATATTCTAGTTGGCTATTTCTACGATCTCTACAAAAGCCTTCTATTTTTCACTATCTCCACGCTTTACATATATCTAATTTCCGACTCACAGACCACTTTAATACAATTCGATACTACTCGATACGATTTTAATTCACACACGGCCTGAAGCTGCTTCAATATTTTTCACCCAAATTCAGCGCACAGTACTGATTCTTAATCTACTATTCGCTTGAGTTCCACCCAACGCTTGTATTTCACTTGACTGATACAACTAATTCTTCGTTCACCTGGCTATTGATTCTAAACTACTCCCTTCTGTTTGAACTGCTGGCCTTTTATAGTTTTCGGTGTATGGCAGAGAAGATTATCGAGTAATTTAGACTAACTTGGTTCCTAGTGATCTTCTTGCTAAAATTCTTGAAGATACTAGAATCATCCCTTTTGCCGCCGAAGCCGCCAAATTCATCGTCAGGTGTGGCGGGTGTTATTGATAGACATTCGATGAGCCTCCAACAGATCTGATAGTAAAAGGGTCTTTCTTACAATGGAGCTAGCTGTGTTGGGAAGCAACGTTACAGATTCTTAACAATACAAGGAAAAACATGCATAATATAACTAAACATGTTTTGTTTGACAGAATTTTGGATCACAGAAGAAAGCCCTTCATCTTGTGAGAATGCCCATAGTATTGAATGTAAAAATTGCAGCAGTTATAAACTATAATCCAATAACCTGTTACAACAAAATATAATAATACATATTTTTGGCAGCATTTTTGGGTACCAGAAGAAAGGCCTTCGTCTTGTCAAAATGCCGATATGTATTGAAAGCAAATGTTGTAAAAGCAATAAAATAAACTATAAGCCTATGGCCTATTTTTTGTTACAAACTATAACCCTATGCACTATTATAATATAGTAGTCTTTATAAAAGAAACATAAATCTTTTTCATCATGGGAAATGTAGGAGATTTTTAATATGTAATGAATTTTATTTGTTAATTTAAACTCTGAATTATCCATAATTTTTTTTATTAATATCTTAAATTTTCTACATGAATGCATTCATTTTAAACTCTTTTATAAAAACTAATTATTACATTATTGATATAACTAATACTGTTGAATGATTTACAATTTTTTTATTGATAATAAAGTAAAGCCGAAGGACGCACTCAATAAATGAATAAAAAAAGTCATAGACATCATATAATTATAAATTCCCTTTCTAAAGCATCCAGGATATTTTAATCTATCGGATTGCATTACTAATTATACATTCGAACGTTAGATTTTACTTTGTGCAAAGAAACAATAGCTCTAAAAATGAGTCTTTAATGACATTCTGCATCAAACTGCATAAAAGAAATTGAAGAGTTAAAACAAATTCTTAAAACATTTCTGGGAAAATTTCATATTTTCCATTTGCGTCTTCTTATTTTGATAGAGTTCATTTCCAGTATTTTTTCTCCAAAAATTTATTTCTCTTACATTTTATTTGGAAGAAAAATAAAGAACATAAAAATAATTTTTCATATGAATGTTTCATCAACTGAAATAGTGGTCTTTGAAAAATTATCTTTTAACATTTTCCACTGCATATTTATTATAATTACATATTTGTTTTGAGAACTGACAAGAAAGTTACTAATATGCCTTGTTTGAATAATACATATTCATTTAATTTCCAACAAACACAAGAAGTTAAAATCTATAATACGAAGTCTCCAAGTACTGTCATGATACTGTTCATTGCTTTGAAAAAAAACTTCATCTTAAAAATGTCTCCAGTGAATTTGAGCAATTGTTTTAATCTCCAGAAGGTCAGTACTTTTATATTTGCTTCTTAAAAGTAGTTTCTTTGCTTATTTTTCATTCCTTTACATTAACTTTAATAAGATTTATACAGAATTTTTTTGTAAATATTGATGTTATTTATTTTACTAAAGTTTGTTAAAATATATAACTTTGGTTATTTTCCTTTCTAATTGTTTTGAATACCATAAATCAAGAATTTTATTGTGTGTCTTTTACATGTGTGAATTGTAAACAACTGTGTAAAACTGTATATAAATTATTTAATATGTATACTAAACGAATTATCGCATGTAATGTTAAAAAACTAACAAATACTTTTATTATTTTTATTCATTTACTTTTCTTATTTCACAAATCCATATGGATAGTCTAAATATCCATGTTTTGTATGTAACAAAAATAGCTTATGTAACAAATTTTTAAAAATGTATTTACATAACATGAATGTGGAATATTTTTAACTACGCTTGACATTATACTCCTCGTCAAATGAACTTTTTGGTAATATCTATTTTAAACATTCTATACATTCAAAACATTATCTGTAATTATTTTCTAGAATGATATAATTGAATGCGTTTCAAGATTCATTCGCTTTGAGCTGGAGTAAATACATTTGCCAACATATACAAGTGATTAGTTTAAATGCTCAAATATATTTTCAATGTCTAAAATAAAATTTAAAAAATACTAGAAAATTTTCTCTTTTAAGAAATTCAAAAGAAGAGGATTTACCTTTGAAAAAATAGATTTTAAAACTCAAAAGTAGGAAAATTTTGAAGTATGTTTTCTTCTACAACTTTCAGTCTTTTGTTTCTTCTACAAAATTAAAATGAGAAGACACAAAAGGCTTAACTGTTTCAGAATCGCAAGTTACTGGAATGATGACATTTAATTTTTAAATAAATTATTACCAAACAAGTTCGAATAATTACAAAATTCTAAAGTGTTTAACTGGTGATTTATAAACTTAATAGTACATAATTTTTGAATAACAAATAAAAAAAAATAAATATAATCATATAATAATTTAAACCTTTCAAAACGGCAATAGTCTATTAAAAGGTTAAATTAAAGTAAATGAATCGCTTTTAATTATTAAAGAATACTTAATTAAAAAAGTTCTGGAAATAATGCTAATTGCTTTAAGAAAACCTAGTGTTTTAAATTGAAAAATAAGTAATTTTTCTTTAAAAAACTTTGATGAAGAACAATTTACTAAAAATTTGGCCTTTAATGATGCAAATGTTATTCAATGATTTAATTATTCGATGATGAGATAAAAAAAACTACATTTAAAAAAAAGTCTTCAAACATTTAATATTCGACAAAAATAAGTATCAATTTATACTTTTAGATTGAACTTTAATTTAATTTCCGAACTTTATTTTATAATAACTGAATTCCTAGGTTATTGAAACTGTGGCGTCGTAAGTGCAGATTTTTTCCTCTGTATTAAGAAATATTTTTTTGTACTTTCCTAAGTCTTGTTGATTGAACTGATAGAAAATATGCTTTCTATTAAATTACATGACTATAGTTATTTAAATTTGGGATCAAAATTCATTAAAATGCATTTACTGATTTACTATATCATTACTCAATTCACATTCCACAAACTTTTACCAGACTAAAAGTAGCGATGTATTTGCCTTGAAAATAAGTTGTTTTTTCTAGAAGAAAGAACCGAGCCATCAAAATTCTATTTTTAGCAAGAAAAAAAATCTTCTTTTCAGAAGTAAAACTTTTTAAATTCTAATTTCTAGTCTGAATTTGTATTATCATTATTGTAAGTGAACTTCATTTTCATAGTTCCTGAAACTTAAGATATTCGTTAAATAAAAAAAAAGGGGGGGGGGGGTAAAAAAATTTTTAGTTTTTTTCATTAAAGGAAAAGCAAGTCTATAAAAAAGTGGTGAATAAATAAGTTATTGTACAGGACAATTTATCATTTAGAAAATTGCTTTATCTTCGTACCCGTTTTAATGAAAATATAGACAAAAGTCAACCTTAAATAAGAAAATTCTACAGAAATGTTATGTATTTTACAGAAAGTTTGTAATCATATTTTTTTTCAATTATTCGAAAATTTTCAATGACACAAGGGCTTTAAAACTATTCATAACTTCATATAAATTGATAAAATTAAGATTTCTTTTAGTATTAGCTAAAGGTACAAGAATGTATATCCTAGTAAAAACAACTTTAGAATAAATGTTAGTACGATTGAAACAATTACAGCCTAGGAATCAAAATTAATAAATAATCCGGTCTGAGGACTTTTTCAAGGGTCACCCTCAGACAGGGATTTTTTCTGTGAAGGGTCTAACTTCCGTCAAGAAATTGACCCCTCGTGACTCGAAAATTACAGAATATTGAGGTTTTGGAGATAAAATTAGTATCATAAGAGAAAAGACATCAAATTTTGTACAATGGCAAGTCAAAATCACAGCAAACCAAAAAAACATGAACCATATCAAATTCTTCAATATAAGAATGCACAGAGACTACTCACTAAATTAAATCTTACACATCATATATTGTAATATAGACTTTATAAAATAAGTCAAATTGAAATCCAATAAAAACACACAGTAAACCTGACAATCACAAGAATATAAAATCAAATTCAGCAAAAAAAAACAAAACAAGATAGCTTTTGTATGTATGTATTTGCTAGTAGAAACAAGATAGCTTTTTTTAATCGGTAGATTGAAGCATATTATTTTAAAAAGGTAAGAGCTTTGCTTCGAATTTTTTTTAATGCAAAACAAAGTCAAAAAATAATTTGTCATTTTTTTAAAAGTTGCCATATTTTTTTAATAAAAATTTAGAGAAGAATCAACCTTAAGAAAGAAAATTCTATGAAGTACGAAATATTACTAATCATAAAAATTTGTATTATTTGAAAACACTCAAATGAGCAAGGAATGTTTAAAACTATTCATAATTTCATATAAATTGGTAAAATTAAGATTTTTTTAGTATTAGCTAAAGGTACAAGAATGTATATCCTAGTCGAAAAGAAATATCTCTCTTTTATTAGTAGATAGAAGTATATTAATTTGAAAAATGTAAAATTTTTTCTTCGAAATTTTTTTTTTTACAAAATTAAGTCAGAAAATAATTTGGCATTTTCTATAAAGTTGTTTTATTTTTTAATAGATGCTTTTGATAATCTGATAGCTTTCTGAGTAAATTGGTTATGGTTAATTGCAAATATATCTCTAGTACATAATTTTAGGCTCCTTAAGCCATTAAGTAATAGAAATAAAGCCGTATTAAAATTCTTTTATTTTCTTTACACTGAAAATAAAGTTTCCTCACGGAGACAATTGTCATGAGACAAAAACATAAAAAAAATTACTTTTTCCGATTTCCGATAAAAAAATATCGATTTTGCCTGAAAATTGGGCAGAAAAAAAATATTTCTTCATTCAGCAATAGAAAAAAATCAAACGATAAAAATATTTGATAGAATCTTGCAAATAGATATAATTTTATTGCAATAATGAAATATATTATTGTTCATCATTCAATAATAATACTTTTTTAATATTTTTATTATCAAAAAAAGAATTTGCATTAGTAAAATTTAATTTGCGCTATTGAAATAATATTGTTTGAACTTTAAAATTTTGTAAATTTAATTAAATATATCAATTACTTTAGAAGTTAGAGATAAAAAAAAATGACGAAAATTTGGGCTAATTTTTGACTGATTTATATACCAATTAATTTTCTATACTATAATTGTGCCAAATTTGCGAGCTCTATGTCAAGCATTTTGGCCTGTTGCAATCTAATTGATAGATAAACAGAAAAGTATAATTTCATATATTCCATTATTAATAAAAAAGCTTGACTTTGATATACATCATCAAAGGTCATTTAAACAAATTACTTAATTTGAATTTTCCTTTAAAAGCATTTTATTTTTATTTTTCTAATTTATTATCTAAAAATTGGATTAAATGTAAGTAGGGGTCTTTATTTCTAAAATGGGGGACTAGAAATTTTAAATTAAACTTTGAAGAAATTCATAATGAAGCTTACTATAGCCTTTTTCGAATTCGATTTTATTTTTCCCATACGTCATTGAATTGCAATAAAAAATTGGCGGCCGCTACCAATTTCATATATAAGACTGGTGTCTTGAATCTATCAAAATAATTAAAAAAATTTTAAGGTAAAATGTTTTTGCATAATTATTAAATATACATTTAATGCACACTAAAAATACATTGCATTAAATCATTTTCTGCAAGATTTTCTGAAAATTAATGAATAAATGAATCAATGAATTTACAGAATATGTTCATATTTTTAAGATAAATCAATAATATCTCTATAAAAACTATCAAAAACCCTTACAACATTAAATGGGATTCAGGGAAGGAAAATATTTTATTTCTTGGAATTGGTAATTAGTAATAAACAAGTCAATAGAATAAATTGAAAAAACAAAATATTCATAATTTTTTTTAAATTTAGAAACTATAAAACTAAAAATTAATCTGAAGTATTATTAATTTCTTTAATTTAGGAATATTAGGATTTTTTTAAAATTAAAAATCTTCTATTATTGAAGTTTCAAAACTTCAGCGTTAAGAGAGGGGATTTCGTATTAATGGTGTTGAAAAATATATCTATCTTTGAAAGAGAAAAATTCCTTTTTCTTCAAAGGTCTAAAAGTAGTTTTCTAAAAAAATATATATTAATGTAACTTTAAAAATTTATATATAAAGTTTGTCATGCAATAAATCAGACTTCAGGGTTCAGATCAAATACTCAAAATGCATTTTCAGGATCATCAGTTCTTTTCATACATGATATCTAACAAAAGTTATTGGAAGATAAATCACAATTCATAACAATTTTTTAGCAGAGAAAAATGTGAAGAGATGGTTGTTGAAGATATAAGTTGTGAAGGGAAAAGATAGATTACTAGTAGGATGAGAAATTCCTGAAAGAAAAAAAAAAAGGCGAAAAATTGGATGATAATGCATCACACAGAATGTTATAATCTTTTTGTTAAGAATTAGATTTATAAAGTTTTGTATTATCAAGTTTCCTGAAAACTAAAAAAAAATGAAAATAATATCTTGTGAGGAAACTTAGTTATATATACTACATGAAGAACCTTTATATTAAAGAGATTTGCAATCAATTTTTTAAGAGATGATGATTTATCCAAAATAGGAACTTTTTAGGCATATACGAGAGGTGATACAAAAAAAAGTTTTCAAGCAGCAGGATTTGGAGAGTAGAAATTGTGGAAGGAATATTGTATCTCAGAGGGGAGACAGAAAGCGCTGGTCCGGTCGTTCGAGCAGATTGTGTTAGTACTGAGACTTGAAACAGAGACAGTAATGTCAAGACGTCTAGAGAAGTGGTCTCGCACAGCCGTGATACGATTTATACGGGCCAAGAATGTGTCACCATTGGACATTTACAGATAAATCGTAGAAATGTAGGGAGACGAAGCAACGAGTATTGGCGAAATGAAGGAAAAAATATCTTTAAAAATTATATTTTAAAAAGAAGGCGAGTAAAGTCCAGAGGTAGTCAAAACTCTAAAACTTTATTGCATACTCTTTAATAAATTATGGAATTTAATCAAGGTTGTTACTTCTCTTTGCATGAAAATAACAATAAATAGGTGCAGTCTTGAATTTTATTGTGAGTCTACCATATTTGCTGGATATATCATGCCATTCGTAATTTTTTTAGAAGCTATACTTTGGAATGCAGTTAATGGACGAATTAAAAAAAAAATGTTTTAGACGCCTTTTTTTAAATCGCTAATTGAAAAAAAGATTTTGGAATTATAGTGAAATTGTGTCAGAAAATAACATATGAAATGCTTCTCATTTAAGTTTTGATTTTGATTTTATTTACTTTTAAAGTTAGATTTTGATCAAAATTTGTTAAGGAACCATATTTTAGATTTTAAATATGTGCTTATAATAATGATTTTATATTTTATTTCTCATGCATTATATAATTATAATATTTGCAATATTTATGATTTAAAATTTTAATATAAACTTTTTAACTTGTTATACATTATTCATTTTAAATTAACGGTTAATTAATCAAATTAAATTTTATATATATTTAAATACATATTGCCCCCAAAATTAGTTTAATCTGAAATATTTTTAATTTTTCTCCAGGAATATATAGTGTTATTTTTCTTATTTATAAAATTTTTTTTCTTCAACTTACAATAAATCAATAATGCTTTAAGCATGAGTAGAACACCGTTTCTAATAAAATTCTCTCTCATAATTTGTCAGTATATTATATATGTATACTGCTCTATTCTGATAGGCATTATTTAGGTCATTATATTCATATTAAGGATCCAGCGAACTGTATATTTCAGCGATGATTAAGATATTCTTTGAAACTTCTGCAGAAAAGTTTTGATAATTTTATTGATTAACATTAAAAATCTGCCTCTTTTTAACTATCAAATATTGTAATCAGAACCAGATTTATGATAAAATGTAATATTTTATTAATGTTGTTATTCATAAGAAGATTTTATGTAACATCATATTCCTTATTTAATATGCTAAATAAAGAAGTTATATTTTCATTCTGAAGTTTATGAAATGAACGAATTTTTCCTTGTAAAAATATATTTAAAAATTTCTATGAGTGTGACCAAGCATTGAAAAAAAATTCTTCCATGAAAATTATAATCATAATTTATATTAGTTATCTAATACTTTCAATTATCTTTAATACTCCTTCGATTATTTATTCTTCGGTATGACATGGGTATATATTTGCATTCTTCTAATAACAACTATTTCATTTCAAAATTTAAGTATTTATATGAATTCAGACGATAAACGAGCTTTGTTTGGTATTAACTTTTTAAAAATATCTGCTTCTTCTTTTTTATGACTAAATGTTTTCTCTATGTCGCACAATCAAATATATATTTCTTTTGAATCTCTTTTCTGAACTGAGCATGCAAATTTAGTTTTCCTATTAATTTCAACCCTATTCTTTAAATCAAAATGCAGGAAGTTCAAAAAAATAATTTCATTGTGAAATATGACTCTTGAACCAATAAGCATCACACAAGTTAGCAACGAAGCAATAAAAAAAGAATTTTTATTACAATCTTTAAATAGCACACAGTTTAATAACTAAGAGAACTTTTCACTATATTAATATAAAATGCCGTATCTAAAGCCAGACTTATCAAAGTTTCAGTAGTTCTACGAGCAGGAGCATTTGCAATTTTCCATTAAAGGTAATGAAAACATCTGCTTGCTGATTATCTTGTTCACAAGGGTATTGCATTTCAAATTGAAGAAATACTCGATGTCTAACTCATAATGGCAATGCTTTCAAAGTTATATGTGAATTTGGAACTATAAATACTCATATTTCCTAATAAAACATTCTAGTAATTGTATCTCCTTTCTACTTGCCTTTCTTTGAAATTTGAATTCAAATGTAATGAAATTTTTTAGTTACTCACTGTATTCATTCAACTTTCCTTCAGCCTTCGCCCTAAGACAGCATCTGTCTTTTCTACAGATTTTCGCTGTCTTCAATGAGCATTCCGTTCAACATTTACATGCAGTTTGACATGTATTTCTTGGGCATTTTTTCTCTGCAATTGATCTGCATTCTTTCAGCATCTATCCTGTGCCATATGTTTTATTCTTCAATTCCAAATTTTTTTATTTCCAAGCTTTTCACAGCTAGAAACTTATTACAGGAAGCAAGGAACTCTTTAGAAATATCATTTAACATCAAATTCTTGTTTTATTTGTGTGAGGCAGGGTAAGATGGCAGGAGGACATAGAAATAATAGTAGTAAATTATTTGATAAAATAAAAAGAACCATAAATATGTTTTGTTATGTATGAAATTAGCCAAATGCATACGTTGTAACATTAAACACTGCAAAACAATTATTAATCAATTATTAAGTAATTATTAAGTAAAAAATCAATTATTAATCAATTATTAAGTAAAACAATTATTAATTAACAATTTATTTAAAATAATTAATCATTAAGAAGTAATGAGAAAAAGTAATAATTATATTATCTCATGCGATTTCAGTCATAATCAATAACAGCAAAAAATAACTTACTCTCTTTCACGACATAAATAATAATGGAAAATAAAATCTTATTTATAAGTTACTATAATATAAATGGTACTTTAAGAAGAAGAATAAATAATGCAAATAAATTAAAAATCCATTTATTGTTGACAAATTCAACAAAATCAAAATATTAATTAATATCAATTCGCTGAGGAGGAATTTATAATATTTGATTTGAAAGCTACAAAAAGTGTCTTATATCAAACTGATAATAAAAATTCTAAATAAACAGTAGAAAAATTCTAAGGTGAAATAAAAAAAACAGAACAGTTATTTTTAATTATTATACTTATTAGAAATTGGGTTTCTGGATCTATACAGTTATAAAATTTGTAGTTTTTCAACTTGTTTGCATGAAAATACCTAAGATGTGAAATTGCTCCCTCCCTTTATCGTTTAAGAGTTGATCAATAAAAAAAATATAGTTTAAAAATAATTTTATGATCCTACTTTTTGTTTGTGATAGCCATTTCTGTGACAAATTTGTGCTGGAAGTTTCAAACGATCAGGGTGCACTATAAAAAGGGAGATATGCAGGCACTCAAATGAGTTCTTTCTTGTATATAATGTAGTAAGTGAGAAAAACTGGTTATAAATATTAACATGTAATTATTCCTACTAATAAGTTCATGCGATAAATTATTTAATCATACAAACCATAACGTAAAAAAGATGAAATATTTGGATATAGAAATAATGACAGAACACTTTTTTAAGATAAGAAAGTTTTTTTTAATGAAAAAAGAAATTTTAACATCCATTTGAATTTAATTTGAAATCCTAATGAAATGAAAGAAAATATCGATTAACAAATTAGTGTACAAAATCAAAAGAAAGCGAAGGAAACGGAACTTCGATTTCCTTAAATTCCAAGGAAATGAAAGCGAATTTATAAAACAACTACTTTTACAATAACGAAAATAATATCGATTGAGAAAGATAAGAAATGCTCTGTTCCAAAAAGTCATAGCTAGTTGAATTCGAATCTTTAATCAATGAGCCCTATTTAATATTTTCTTTCATATCCATAAATTTTCAAATGTATTTTACAAAATTTTGTTTATACATTTATCACTTACACAATGGGAGCATAACTAATATATGGGAACGGCATTCGAAATGCAGATTTCTAGACTTATAGACTGTTTAAAAGAATTAGCGCCGCCTATTTTAAAATTAGATATGAAAGCAAAAGTACATTTATAATGTTGGTAAAATCATTTGTAATTAGTAATTTTAATGATTACTAAGGATTAAAAATATTGGATGCATTATAAGAATATTTTTACGAAAGATTTTTTTTCCAATACGAAATTTTGCGTGCGTGAAAAAAATATTCATTTTCTTAAAAGGACTAGAACTTTCTTCTAAGTCTGATTATTGTATATATAT
>JAPMOQ010042318.1:2703581-2738751 GCA_026543055.1 Argiope trifasciata | reverse complement strand
AGAGACAGAAAGTAATAAAATTACAGGAAATTAGATTTGTCTGGAAACTTTGTAAAGGAATTATTTTATTTGGTATATACAGAAAATAAATTCTCATTCTGAGAGAAAACACATTTCCTAAATTGCAAGGCCAACAAATATTTACTGCTAAACTATAACCGAAATATTGTTTTCCCTTCAAAAACAATATATCACTGAATATTTAACAAGGATGAATTATTTTAAATTCAAGAATTTTTATTAGATAGATATAAAATTAGTTAAACATAAGTCATGTTCTCTCTTTGTATTTCTAAAAAAATGAAAAATAATCAAAACTTAAAAAAAATTATTGTCAAAACGATTCTTTCATTTCTGTTTCTCATATATCTTCTCTCAGTAACTTATTGAAAAAAAATACCGAGTCATGCGATATCTATATTGCCAGAAAAGAACATTTTATCACTCCAGATGTATTTAAATTTGATAACTTAAATATATAAATACATTTTCTTTCAACTTTAAATTCAGAATGGTGAGCCTGCTTAGTATTGCTAAAGGAACTAAAATATTTCTAAAAAAAGAAAAGGAAAAAGACAGAATGAAATAGAGATGTACAGTTTTCAGGTCTTACGTTTGGAAAATCAAGAATCCCTCCAAATTGCAATTTTAGTTAAGATTGACATTGACAGATGGCGGTGCAAAATGGGATGAATTAAAAAAATTACGGATAAAAATCCTTCAAAGAATGTTTAAAAAACTAATTAAATCCTTATCAATGGGTTAACATTGAAAACATCAGTTTTCAACGTTACACCTTTGCAGCAACAATGTAGTGCAGTTTGAGACAAAAGTGAGTTACAAAATGGCGATTTCATTTACGTCATTTTAATTGTACTTGTTGTAAATCATCTTGCAGCATTACCTTCTCGTGTTGATGGTAAATTTTGAATTTGTTGGGATGAAATTCCCTGATTTCACAAGAGCAAGGTAATTAATGACATATCTCTTAATATTTCTTAACGACATGTCTTTTTAGCTTCTATTTTATATGTAGTGCTTTAATGCTGTTAAAGTTTTTTATAGTATAAATTTAATTTTTTTGTTTCGGAAAATTCCGCGTTTCGAAGCCTGATATATAGGGAACACACATGTTCATGGTTAAAGCACAGAAAATCAACTCTGCGTGCAATGTTAAAACAACGATGGATGTTATAATAGACATATCATTTATTCAGTTGTAATAAACATAACTGATATTTTTTAAATAAATAATAATAAACAAATCATTTATTCAGTTTTAGCAAACATAACTGATATTCTCTTAATAAATTGTAATAAACACATCACTGATTAAAAAAATTGAATTATTTAAAATGAATGATTCCCATTTAGAACAGTAACAAATGCCGTTCGAAATTGTATTTTCATCATTAATCGATATTTAATATCCATTCTCGAATAATTGCAATGAAAGCGCGTGTCCTCGAGTTAAAATGCAAATGAGTAGCTCAGCGACAGTGAAAAAACAGTTGATATGTTGGAATAAATATATCAATGATTAAAGGAGTGGATCCATTTAAAATTCGACGATTTGAAAAAAGTTAATTTCGTTCAGTTTCAATTACAAATTCTGTTCGAAATACTTATTTTCCTTCTTTAACAGATTTTCTAAGATTAAAAAAATTGGGTTCTTATTGAATTACCATTGTAAATACGTAATGGTAGCACCACACATACCCATTTTTGAATTTTCATTCAGCTACAATTTTCCTTCTATAATTATGATTTTAATGGGTATTAAATAAGTATTGCAAATTGTTTAATTTTTAATCTTTCTTAAAGATATATATAAAAAGTAAAAATCTTTTTATAAAAAATAAGTTTGGACGATTATGCATGTATCACATATCTAGTTAAATGCAGATACTTTTGTTCTGTTGTTTTCTTAGTTTTAAAAAGTAATGGATACTCCCTAAGATGCTATGTATCCTTTATTTCTGTGAAAAAATATCCTATTTCATACATTAGTTCTGAGTCAATATCGCATATGATAAATTTTACAAAATAAGTCAGAAGTTGAGGAAATAGTTGCCCTATAAATATCTTCCGAAGGTTTAAAGTGCATGAATCTTTTTATTTATTGTTCTTTGGATTTCTAGGATGCAACTAGTAGTGAATTAGTCGCTTCTAAAAACTCTTGCTACTTTACTAGTTTTAGTTTAATCCTTGATAGTTCGGGGAGAATAATGCAATACACAAGAGCTTTTCTCGCATTTAATATTTCTTTAAATTTTATCTGGATTAATTTGTTTGACATATTTTTTTATAGTTTTGTGTTTATTTGATTGTTATAAGAAGGGTTAAAATTACCATTTGAATTAGTCTTTTAGGTGATTACATTCTTCCAAATGTATGGAGAATAATTTCAACCATTCTTTATTGATATATTTGTAAAATAGATGCAATGTTCTAAAACAAAATTATTCAGTTGTGAATCCTTTCCACTATTAATGCCTTTGCAGTGAAAATTTTATGTCTTTTCAACATTTTTCAACAAGTTTTCGAATAGCATGCGTTAGTTTAGATTGATACATCTGTTTTAACTCTTTGTACTTATTGTCATGTGAGAACATGATATTATTTTTGATTTACTTTTTGGAAGTTTCAGAATTTGAAGGCAAGAAATCAATGAAGTTTCAAAAGGCGTAGGCAAGAACTTGGTGATTTATCTTTTTTTTATTTGGGAGTCGGTTTCACAATATAGTTTTCGAAATATCTATCGTCTGATAACATAGTTTCACTGTATACCTTTTGAATTATAAATCGTCTGCTGTTGTAGCTTTTCCCCATGGAAATCACAGTGTTATTGCATAATTCAAGCATCTTTTTTAAAAAATAATCGAAACAAGTTAAAAGATTCTTTGTTTAATCAAAAAAGATTGTTGGTTCAGGGACAATTTCAACTAATTAAAGTAGAATTATTAGAAAATACGACAGAAGGTTGTCACATTTGGCGATTTATTGCCAACTAAAGTTACAACTTTATTTCCAAATTATACATTCTCTAAATTCTTATGAATCGTTAATTAGTTTAAGTCATTGCAAAACTTTGTTTGCCAGCTAGAAAAACTGTAAATGGATGTTTGAAAAAATTATATTTATTTATTTTTATAGAAAACGAAAGACAGACGAATTTATATAGAAATCCAGATAGATATGAAACGTGATTGTTTCAAAACGGTTTCAACTGGTTAATGACTTAAATTTTTTTAAAAAAATTGATTTAAAAATAATTATGGTTTCACATGATAACTTGAAATTTGCGTTAGTAGATTTCATTTTGTTTTGTTTTTATTTTCTTGTATACAAAGAAAATAGCAAAAAATATTGCAATCGATCAAAAAAAAAATTCGAACTTGCTATTTGATGAATCTCTATTTTTCAGTCCTTCCTGAATCCGAGAAACCAAATTTTAGAATTATATTTATCTGCCTATGAATTGAGAAGCGCTTTGTAGTCGATGACTTCTAAAATTCTGGCGTCACTTCAAATGTATGCATTGATATAAAATTTTAAATAAAATTAATTCTGGCAAAATTTGTTAATTCATTTCTTTGAATATAAATTTACACGATAACTACGAAACGGATATAATTGGAGGGATAAAATTTGACACACAGAATTAAAAACTTCCCGTAATATTTAAAAAAAAAATTGCAAAAAAACATGACATAATTTTATTTTTTATCAAACACAAGGAAACGAAACAAAACAAAATATGTAGGTTTTAATTTGAATTTATAATTTTTTATTTGTGTAAAAGCATTTAGTTTTAATATTTATTTACTATGAATGAAAAAGAGCTAAATATTAGTCTTTGTATGATAGTTTTTGAAACAAGGGGGAGCACAAATTGATTCCGGATAATCTGTACACCCTTTCTGGTCTCTTTACAGCTGTTTTACGAGAAAAATCTCTTTTACGAGAGCGCTGTATGGTTGGATTTCATTTTTTTCAGTTGCGGGAATCACTATTTTCATAATAACTATCTGAAAAAGAATCGCTTTTCATCATCTTGCATCATTGCCATTATTTCACTTTTTTTCATTGTAACTGTACTTTTTGGTGATTTACTAATCCATAAGCAGATGTATACTATGCAATAGGGAAAACACGTGACCAGTTCCTCCAAAAGAAGCGCGAAACCAACAAATTTGGCAAATTGTCAATCAAAATTCTACATTTTTTTCAGCCCGAGTAAAACGGTGAGAAAACAATTCGTACTGACGAACTCTGCTTAGTCCGAATTTTCTCGGGATAGTAATTAACTGCACTAGATACGAACCTGAGATAAATTGAAATAATCAGGCAAGCGGTTAATGCCTAAAGATACTATCAAACTCAACGTATTAAAGAGCTGATTAATGCATCTTGTAGTTACTGTAGGTCTGTAGTTCCATATGTGTGTAAATATAATAACTCAAAAACCTAATAACATAAATGTATAAAATTTGGTATGTGATTACAATCATAGATCCGTATCCAATTTGGGTTTCAATAAGTACGCAAAAAGCTTCAAGAACTGTCCCATTTGTTTTTTTTAAATACTGATATATTAAGTTATTCAAGTGATTAATCGAAAACGACTACATTAAGGTGTTTTAGTGAGAGAAAAATTCACAAAACTAGCAGTTTTCTAGGTTGATTATCTAATCATTTAAAATATTCACTTGACGTCTTTTTAAACTGATTTTCCATGGAACTGGAACAATGTAGATAGTTCACACTTTATTGATAATTGTCCGGTTTTAAATCTGTCATGCCAGTTTTGGAATTTACAACTTTTCTCATCGAACAATGATATTCTTTGCAATGTGAAAATTTTATTTTCTATTAGATAAATGCTATTTTGAATTATTAATAATTTTCTTCGAATAAGGAATCGAAAATACATTAATCAAGCAGTCTAAATTATTGAAAGCTCCAAAAGGGTGCCAAACAAATTGTTCAAGTCTTCGGAAATGGTTCTTTAAAAGAAATTCAATAAACGTTATTTTATTTCAGAAATCTAAAGTTTTAGGGAGAAGCCATTACTAGAAAAGTAATAATGTGAAATAAAACGAAAATAAATGTGTCTCAGACAGTAGTTAAAAGTTGACTATTATTTTACCATTTTGGTCATTATTTGAAGATCATAAAGTGGTCTTTTCACTTCCGCAGAGAATGCGATTTCTCATAAATTACTTTTAATGGGTGCTCCAAAAGACCACACATTCTGGTGACTGCATTTTCACCTCTATAAGTACTCATCGATAAAAAAATTCTACTAATACTACTATTCTAAAGTGAAATAGTTTTACTCGTTAATCAGTTTTTATTTGAGATTTTTCTAGTAATTTAAATTGAATGTGTATGATTCACATGCCATTTTGCCAAAAGGAAAATTTGTTTTTAATCTTTTGCTCATTTAAAAAAGTCAACTTGGAAATACAAATGCTGGATAGTAAAAAAATGTTTAAAAAAGAAAAGAAATAAATATAATAATGTAGCTCTTTTAAAAATTGAAATAAAATGCTGCATGCCAACTTTTTTAATCTGTTGGCTACTAATATTTAATTGTTCTATGTAATATCATTACTTAAAGAAATTTATATTTCCTCACAACTTAAAGAGATTTTATATTTCCCACAATCTGTGACTACAGAATATACTACACAAATTCATTAAAAAACCCCAATCCTGTGGAAAATAATTTTATATTTACATTTGATAACTAATTTTGAATATTATTTCTACAAATAATATACAAAATAAAATCCAATATAATTCCAAATATAAACAATAAATAAACCTGATTTCATATGTAAAATTCATTGTTTTATTAGATGAGGCATTTTCAGAATTTTTTTTTTATAATTTTGAGAATAAAATAAATGGAAATAATTCGATATTTTCTTTTTTTAATTTCTCTGTTAATACATGCAATACAATAATACCCTACCTGAATCATTAATTATGGGAAAACCAAGTAAATGAAAAAGGGTTTAAATTCTTGCAGTAATGTTTCACATCACTTTCTCATTTTTCTTCTGATGATATATAAGTGTTCATTCCTTTTTAAAAATAGAACAGCAGACAGATGTTATGCTGTCATTCTATTTTCTTTGATATCCCATTTCTATTTCTTTAACTTCTAGTAAAATATTTTATATTGCTGTCAGCTGACTGTATCTTAAATTTTCAATAAATTATTCTGCATGCAATTGTAAAAAAAACACTTTTCAACTTATATTACATTCTAATATATTGATGCTCCTAGTATCTACAACACATTTGCCATATGAACCTCTTATTGTAAGTCTGTTCACCTGTTTGCTTCCATTTTGTCGAATTTTTAATCTTCAATTCCTTGCTCATCTAAATTGAAATTAAAAAAATTAAGTCTAGAAATTTTAAATCTGCAATTCAATAATTTAATTTATGTTTGATACAAAAGTTAAGATTCATAGCTACCAAGGTATATGTATCATCATGATATTCACAAGAATCACCGAAAATATCTTCCAATGTAACTGGAAATGGAAAGGGTATATGAGCCCCTAGGAGGCTCAATATCCGTATGAAAAGATGATGCGTCAGGAAAGAATTTATTTATCATTTTGAAACCATTTATACAGCAGAAGTATAAGTGATTTCAAAATGATAGACATACTTTGAAACCATTTATACTTTATTTTAAAAAATAAGCTATAATTATAATTCTGAAACCATGTCTTACCTATTGGCATGCCTACCAGGAAGGATATTTTTGCCTTTGAAATAAATATTGCAATTCTTTTTTTCGTGAGGGACAAAATTTGGGGATTAAAATCCGTCTTAATCCTCAGCATTGTGCCAAAGAAACAAAACTTTTTATTACAAAAAAATGAACACATACTGTATTACTTAATAATAGAAGTTTGCCCTAAATAGGGAGCAATATATGGCTATTGACATTTTCCCAAGAAAATGTTTTTTACAACTTCAACAAAGACTTAAAAAATATCAATTTTAATCAATGTTTCAAATTATGTAATAAATGCTCATAATTCTGAAGTAAATACAATATTATGGAGGAATAAATACACAGACCTACGCACATACACACACTGAAAATTTATTTTATTCAGTATGGTGATAAGTTAAAACAGGAAATTGTGCAGATAAATTCATACAAAACATTTCATTGAAACTTAATGAAATGAAGACAGTTTTACTGAATTTTCAATTACCTTAAATCACGCCATCCAATAATTGATTGAAAAATAAAAATTATAAAGCAGTATCAATCATAAAAACGCTTTGCATGTATAACAATATTATTTTTAAGAACTCCAAGAAATTTTCGTTTTTTTAAGTGTGAAGAATTAGAACGAACTCGATCCATTTGAAAAGCTTTGTTTAAGTCACGTAACGTCGAGGAAAATTAACTGTTGAAAATCGATTAGAGTTAATTCAAACAATGTCAATGTTCAGTAAAGTGTAAGAGATTTATTACTTGGGAACCAAAAATTAACGAGCGGCCAAGAAAAGGAATAAAATCGTTGAACAGGCTATTTTTAATTACAGTTTTAGAAAATTCAGTTTTACTTATTTTTTCTACAATGAATTATAAAAATCTTCGTACGAAAAAGCAATTCGTTTTGTGGTAAGTACGTAGAAAGCGATAGTTCTTTTAAAAGATTTTTAATTCTGATGATTTAATATGTCTCATCACTTCCTTTTGTTTTCATTAAAATACTCTCCAAACTAAAAAATTAGGAATTTTCCTTTTTAAATACATTTTAGAAATTATTGTTTCAGGTTTTAGAAACTCAATACAAAATGTTGACTTAAAACTTACACAGAAACATAAAATGGTAACTTGGGAAAATAAGTACAAAATCGTTTTTCATACATAGTAACATTCTTTATCTGAAATCGGTTGACTTATTCAATTAATATTTACCTTATATGATTAAAAATCTATTCTCAGAAACAGTAAAATAGAATGTAGATTCAGGTCAATGGAATGTCAATTCTCATTGTTTTTATTTTTTGTTAGTTGCAATCAGTAAGAAAATTTGAAATTTAAATGCGTAATTTAACATAACAGTTGTAGTTAAATAACATACATGAGGTCAAGTATTTCTTCACAAAGCTCTTTCAGATATTCATTTCAGAGTCACAATTTTTCTGGCGCTGGTAGTTGACTGTGTTTGAAGAACCGATACCAAATCAATTTTTTCAGATTTTTTCTGGATCATTTAATTTCTGTCTGCAGATAATTCCTCACGAAATATTTCACATGTCAAATTAGAGCAGCTTAATTATCGTCTGGAATTCTGAAAATAAAATTAAGATTTAAAGAAATTAAACTTAGTTTGAAACTTATCATCTTAATAATTTCTAATTGAAACTTATTAAACAATAAAATAATAATACTGATACATTGTAGTGATCACTAAAAGAAGTTTATTGTACGTTTTAAGCAAAATAGAACATTCTTCTTTTCTCTCTTTCTAAATATATACTAATTTATCTCCATACTTTTGGAGTAAGGTCACTTTTTTAGGGCAATTTACCTAGAACAGATGAAAGAAAAGAAAATTTCTAAGATCGTAACTATAAGTATTAGTATATGAAAAAGAAAAAAAAAGTCATGGAAAAAATGGCCAGCAAAAAAGAAAGAGCATTTTCTTGCAAGAAGCATATTAGCTAAAAATAAAATAAAAATTCACAAAGAAATTAGCAGAATATCTAAAGAAAAAAAAGAAAATATTCCAGTCCTGAAACAAATAAATATAATAAAAAATTTGTTGTGTTCCTGAAGAAAGTTTTTTTCTTTTCATCTCCATATTTGCATTTCTGGTAAAAAAGATATTAAACAATAGATTTCTTTTTTTTTTGTTAAACTCATAAATGACAGTGAACTTCGTTATTTCTGCGTTTTACATTTCTACGTTGCATAAAAGTTTATATTTATTTCTAAATTTTAATAAGTAATGTAATATGTTATACATCGAAAATAATAATATTTCACTCAATATTTTTACAAACAATGTATAGTGGTTCATGACATATATTACATCCTCTAAAATTTTCCCAGCATCTTCAGACCAATAATTTTTGAAAAGTACTATTATTTTTAAAAGCACAATTCTTTAAAGTGATTCTTGAGACAGAATTCTTGCAATGCAACGATTTTAGATATCTTAACAAAAAATAATTATTTATGCATTCAAAAATTTATATCAAAGAACATATTATGTCTATTCTTATATAATCGATGATATTCTGCAACTTTGTAAAGAGCGTTTTCCTTGCATAAATTTCAGTATGTAAGTGCTTGCTTTGAGTTTCATTACTAGGTATATCTGTAAGTAATTTCATTAAATAATGCATTTTCTTTTTTTATATTGCGATTTTATATTATTAGATTTAACTTATCTGAATTTAAAGAGAGGCAGAGTTTCAATATTTTTGAGGATGTCTTGTATATTTATATGCATTAAAAGTGTTTTTCTTTAAGACACACGATTCAATTTATGTACAAGCGTCCATTATAGAATAAGATTCTTTTTTTCATTTAATATTAGAGAGTTTTGAGTAGAACGGAGACAGTTAGAGTTTCATTTGTTTGCAAAAGTTCTTTAGTTTTTCGGGAAGTTTTTATTATTTTCATTCCATCAAAATAATCTTTATAAATGAAAACTGTATTTAAAGTATACACAATAGGTCTGAGAACAACGATCCCATTGAATATCTAGCCGAATTATTCCTTGTTCCCTAAATACCTGTGGCCTTGACGAGACCCAGTCCTTCCTAGAGTCCTTGAATTCGCCGTCTGAGTTGAATAGCTCACCTTTAAGAATTTTTTTCAGGATACCAAGAGCATGAAAAACACACGGAGATATTCTCGGGCTGTAGGATGGATAGTCAAGCTGTTCACCCTTAAACTTGGTCTGTCCCACTTGTGTGACTCTGGAGACGCGTGGACTCTCGTTATCATGGAGCAGAACCACATCCTTCGTGAGTAGCCAGATCTTTGTTCATGATGAACCTGCGTAGTCTCCAGAATTCCTCACAGTGGGCATTGGAGTTAATGGTTCTTCTGTATTCCATGAATTCAACAAGAAGTAAGCTCAAGGACGCCGTGAGAGACTGGGGCTCGTCACGGCCATAGGAATTCTGGGAACAAGACTAGTTAATCAATAGTGCTCAAGTCTATGGAGTATGTTTTGAATAAAGTTTCATTTATACCCACAGTGTTTCTCTGTACCTTTTCATTTGAACACCCTTTGTAATCTAGAAGGAGCATTTCTGTTTCATTAGAATGAAATTATTTTGGAAAAAAAATACATTTCTTATTGATATTTTATAACTTTAAGTACGCAATTTTTGTATACATAAAATGTCTTCTATTGTACCTCGAAAATGACACTCTTAATATTTCAATAATATGAACATATTTTGTAAATTCATTGATTTTCAGAAAATCTTGCAGTAAACGATGTGGATCAAATTTTATATTTAGGTAAGTTCTGCGATTTTAAACACAATCTTTTTATAACTAAATATTGACATGTGACTATACATGATCCTGGTGAGAGTATCGCAGATGGAGTAATTGATAAGGCATCGAACTCTCAGTCTTTTCATATTCAGTCTCACTTATTAGATATAGCTTGTAACTTTAAACGAGTCATTTATTTACAATGATACAAAAAAAAAAAAAAGACACTGAAGAGCGAATCTTAGTTTTTTAGGCACAGTGTACTAAATTGACAGAAAGTGTTCATTTTGAATGGATTGAGAAGCCTTTCATAATCTCAAAGTTGTTTAAAATATGTCGCAAATCCCGCTAAAAGCTTGATATAAAATTAGAAGTAAAAAATAATGAGCTGAATACATATGCGATATTGTGCATCATATGAATCCAAATATTAAAAAAAAATCCGAAACAGGATATATTTGTAAAACCTTGAAAATGAAGACCTTGAAATTTTCTCCAATGAAGGTCTATTCCCTTCCCTAACATAAAACTGTACAGCAAATGTCTGTACATCATATTTTGTCAGAATGCCCAAAATTCAAAGCCCAGCGCTTGCACTTTTTTCAAAAGTCTTCCCCTTCATTATCTTTTCTCCTTGATAAAATACCTCATGCCCAACTTTTTTCCTTTTTAAAGTCTATAAAGTTTTATCCATTTATCTGAATCTTGATTACGTTTTAGCTTCTCATATTCTATTCGGTATTCTTTTAAAGTAATATAATTGTACCCATTGTTTGGCGCAGTATAGTCAACATCATGGCTCTTGCGCCAAAAAACCCTAAACTAAACTAAACTAAACATAAAACTGTAACCCTTTATTATGGTCTTGAATACATCGTATGACATTTGTGAATAATAGTTGCCAAATATAGATAATTGGTGTACAGATAAAATGTATAATCTATTATTCGAAAATAGATTTTGAGCATATTTTCAATATTAGTTGGAACCAAAGAATATCACGGAACTATAGGTGTAATAAAAAATCAGATATTGCATGTCGTATATTTAAATCATAGCATGGACGAGTTATTACGTTTACACGCATTCGAAAGTACATATCAATAGACGATCCAAACTGTCATAGATATAGTTCAAAATTTGATAAAAAATTTATTTTTAAGTGAAAAACAAGTGCTTTATTCATCTAGTTCCTTTACGTTTTGTAGTTATGAAATTTACTTGATCTCGATCAATGAGACAAATATATTTCCTCTGAGCGATTTTGTACAGCAAATGATAGAAATCATCAATACATCAAATTTCATTTGTATAATTGAGAGCGTTTTTGAGCAATTGTGTTTACAGACATATAGAAATAAAGCTAAAGATGAGTTATTATGATTTAAGAAGATCTGAAAAGTGAAGATTCGTTAAAATATCTAATAATAGATTCGTTAAAATCACTAATAAATAATTTTAATTCTTCAATGATTACAACACCTTCTCTATATTTCCTATAAGATAAAGAAAAAAGGCAGTAGACTTTCAGCAGAACGGGGCAGAACTTCTTAACAGCGGACATTAGCAACTTGATAAAAGGAAAATAAAAATAGCCACTTCAGAGAAGGCCAACAACCGTTTTACGAAACGAACTAGAAGAAAAGTTGAACAAAATATTTCGTATTGCTTCCATACATTTTCTCAAGGAAAGCAGGAATAGCCTTGATGCTTTTTTTCATCCTATTCTGGGATAATTTTCTCCACGAAATCCGTTTTCTCTGAAAGTTTGAAAGAAAACTAATCAGAATATAAAGAAAGCTCGAAATAAAGAAAGGGGCAAGAAAGAAGCTAAGTAGAAAAAGAGTACCCGGAACAGTGTAGAGCATTCTAGGGAAAGTCACTTTGGAATGAGATGAATTCACTTGGAATAGTTAATTTTCAGACTTCGCAAAGAGCAACCGTCTTGCGTCGTTAAGTGTATGAGTGAGATTCAATTGAAAGGGAGAATTACTAAGCAACGAAGAAGAAGCAACATTGCTATGTTTTATTGTAATTTATCCAAGTTCTTCAATGCTTTGGGGAAAAAAATTCTATTTATATGTAAACAGGCTTGGATAGAGTAAAGCAATCCTCTTGTTTGTGATTTAAAAAGAATAAAAACGTATTAGATTATTATGTTACTTAGTTATTTTTAGGAATGCAGCATAGAAGTCTATGAATTTTGCTAAACAAATTGTAAGCTCATTCAGGGTTGCATTTATAGATTCATATATTTTTGATTTTTGAATGTTTAAATAAAAGTAGTTTCCAAATGTGGTATTATTTAGAGATAATTAATAAACAGTGTTTTGTTCATTATCTTTAATAAATATGTTTGATACAATTATTATTATCAATTATTAAATTGCAGTTTTATTCATTATTTTTATTATTTTAGAGATAGATAATGGTATATTAATGTTCATAAATGTAAATTTGTTTTTGTGTGTGTTTAATTGTGATGGAAAGCATGTTATTAGTAAAAAGAAATTAAATCTGATATGGATCATGGGGTTCATTAAAATTAATAGAAACACCTGTGGCTAAAAGGGAATTTTAAAAGCGGTTCGTAAGCTTTAAAATTTAATAATAGCCACTATATATATATATATATAAATATATATTCATTAGAAAACTATATGTGTTTCGAATAACTATATATATTTGAAGAAAATTAAGCAAAAGTTGTAAATGAAAAGAAAAATGATTACACAGGAAAGATGATTGAAGCCAAATGATTACACAATGCATTGTAGAGTTAATAATAACATGTTTTAAAAATTTGTTTTGGAATTTCTAGGAAATTGAATTAATGATTTATAAAATAGAATCAGTTGATCAGAATGATATTAAAAGAAGCATAAACTTCTTACTTATTTGCGTTAATATAGATTCCGAGACCAACGATTAGATAGATAAAAGTTGTGCAGAGGTATTTCAACACAATGAACGTACTGCATTTATTAGAGAATTTATTTTATAATGTTTATAAAAATTGGCCTTAATCAGGAACCAAATTATGATCAAGTAACAAATTTAAGGTCATTTTTACTACTGTTTCTTAAAATACACAATAATTTTTGACATTTTTTATGGTGCTAGAGACACTATATAAACGCGTGTCATTTTAAATATAATCTTTTGAGTAATGAAGTGAAATAAGTTATATAAAGAAAAAAACTTTATCAAGAAACAATATTTTTTAATGTCTTCTTAAAAGGGCCTTAAAAACACAAATATTTAGGAGTCATTATTAAAATTTAGGTTCTTTCTATGCAAGTATTATATATTTCTACACATTCTAGGAAAATTCTAGTCAAATTTAAATAATGATAACTGAAATCTATAATATTTAATCTATAAGCTCTCAATCAAACAATTATTATTAATGTACGAACATTCTATTAGTGTGGTCATGAGAAATAATTAAAAAACTATAATTTAATTCGTTTCTTCTTTCTTGATTTTCCATATTGTTCATATTGTTATTAGAGATTTCCAAAACAAGATCATGATCCGGTGCAGTGAATTTATGACGCAACTGTCTTGCAAGATCAGTAATGAGAAGATACCCTTTATTCGACAAGAAAATACGAATTCACAGTTGCTGAAAGATAGACGAAGGGTACAAGGAATAGTAACGAAGCAGTAACAAATAACCGTTACTACTGAAATCTCTGAGAGAGAACTTGCTGAATTAATTGCTTGAGCTCATCTCAACTACCAACTTATTTCAGCTTTGTCCCCCCCTTTATTTTAAATTTTCTTTGAGAGAGAGTAGAATGATCTTGAAAATTTTCATATCTTCACATCTAATGGATATATTACACAAAAATGCTAATTCCTTTAAACTAATTGTGCTGGAAAGTGATTCAACAAATTCGTAGTATTAGCCTTCATGTTATCGATTTTGCAGTGACAATAATTATTGAAAATAAAACTTAGATGGCGTTTATATTCTTTTTAACAATGATTATAGATTATGAATATGATTATGTATATAAAATAAAAAAAATATTTTTAAATTTCTTTAGAAAGTAATGTATGTTAAAGAAGGAAATTTACACAATACTCTTAATTATTTTAAAACAAACAAGATTGCAATGAGTAAAATAAAAAAACAAATTCTTTTTTCCGAAATACTTATTTAACCCTGTTTTTCTCTATAATGAGTTTTTAAAGTTTATTTTATTCGCTTTTCGGTTAAATGAAAGAAATTTCTTTGAAATTATTTTATTGAATCTTTCCCTGCTCTTTTTTTCAATTAAAAAAATCGATTAACTAATAGGGCACTGACTGGAAATATATTTTAAGCATTTAAAAAGCTTGCGCGCTATGAAATGATACGGTCAAATATGGTAAGAAAATAAATTCTCAATAAACAAAATAATTCAAAGTAATGGAGCAAATTGGTTTCTTATTTTCATGGGAAGAATAATTTGTAATCATCAATGGTCTTTATATTAAGAGTAAAACAAAATTAAATAGGTCATGAATATAGAAATTCCTCCATTTCTTGGCTTTTAAGTTCAACTTTAAATGAAAACAATTTTTTTTAAAAATGTCTTAGAACTCCTCAAACTATACATGAATGAGAAATATATTGTGCTGTACTCCGACCAAGCTTGAGGCCATGCTGAAACTTGATGAGGTCACCAAATAGCAACTCTACCTAGCATGAAGAAACAAACTATTAGGTTGTTCGGAAAGTAATTTCGTTTTTTCCTGACAAAGGATTTAATTGCATTTTTCGCACCCAATTTCATACTTAAACCGCAAAATCATTTTATGTTTTAAGAGCTGATATAGCAAGGCTTGAGTGTGAAAAAGTGCAGCTGATTCTTCGCAGTAGTTTTTGGATGGTGCTTTTTTAAATATGGAGAGCAATAAACAGCATTTTCGTCATTTTTTTCTTTTTTGCTATAAAAGGTAAAAATGCTGTTCAAGCCAGAAATAAATTAGCTAATATGTGTGGAGAAGATGTGTTAACAGTACATCAGTACCAGAACTGATTTGCAAAATTTTTCCTTCAAATGAGGAGGCCAAAAACCACCTCGATCAGTTTTTTTTACAGCAAAGACCAAAACTTTTATGAGCGTGTAATCATGTTACTACCAAAAGGTATTAGACCAGAATGGCAATTTTATAATTTAATAAATAATTTATTCATTAAACGAAAATTTCTTTTCATTTTGACACAAAAATACGAAATGACTTTCCGAACGACCCAATACATTCGATGACTTTGTAACCTTGCAAACAATAAAGGATACTCTAGGGAAATAGTGTATTGATACAGAAAAAGAATAGGAAAAAAAACCCATTACACTTTTAATTGCATATTAATTTGTATAACGTTAAAATTGCTTAAAATACATTAACTGTGTCAACTTCTTATATTAGGAGAGAGCTAAATAAGGAAAATTTGACAAAGTTTCCCTAATAGGGGATTTAATGATTGGAAGTTTTATGAGTTCTTGGACTTCCAGGGGCATCCAGTTTTCTGTCCATCTGTATCTGTGTTCTTGTCATAGTGCATAGACTCTGATCACGTGATTTAAGAGCTCTTTTAGGTGCCCCACTGACAGGTCGAAATTTGTACAAGAAACGATTTTGACGCACAGGAAATGCACCATGGCCAGTGTATATTTGTTTAAGAAAAATCTTCCTTAATTCGGTTAACCGAAAATTTAAAAAAATGTTGATAGGTTGCCTCTTGATGGAATTATTCCATCTCTCTTGCCAGTCCTAAATTATTAGTTTTTCAGTCTCATTTTTTAGCGGGATATTGGACTGATAGAAAGATATTTCTTGGGTTTATAAGTTTAAATCTTTCTTCGCTAATGCATCCAATTTTTCATTTTCAGTACACTCTTGATGACCTCTGCTCCGGATTATTCCAACACCAAGGTCTGAAACTTTTTCTTTTATAACCAACTAGCCGCCTTTGGCGACCAGCTGGTTCGCCATGAGTAATGCGTTCTAAAATTTCCAATTAAATCATATATTTTTTAGCCAAAATTTAAGATATAGTTTAAGTTAAAAGATTCAGTTATTAGTAGTTAAAGAGTCGGT
The DNA here is from genome assembly GCA_026543055.1 of Argiope trifasciata. NCBI lineage: Eukaryota > Metazoa > Arthropoda > Arachnida > Araneae > Araneidae > Argiope > Argiope trifasciata. The sequence continues at coordinate 2,722,139 of JAPMOQ010042318.1, read as the reverse complement.
AACTTTATTCGGAAAAATTTTTTGAGTTTAATGCTCTAATAATTTATCTATTATGCTTCAAAAATATTAAAAATGTTTTTTTGGTGATATTGCCAAAATGTTAAATATGTTTTTTAAAGAAAGCGAAAAAGGGCAAAAATTATTGAATTAATGATACAGACATTGCAAACGATTATAGAAATATGCCATTAAGTCGGGATTTCAATGCATATTCTGTCTAAATTCAATCAGGTTTACTGTAAATAAAGATAATTTATGGAATTAATGATATAAATATTGCAAACGATTTCTTAGAATACTTTGCCTTGCATTTACTTTTTTAGAAGATATCACATTTTATATTTATGTTATTTTATCCAGTCACGCGCTGAAAGTTGTATTTCTTTAGATTTGATTTGCGATGATAGTTTTTTTTATTCGAACTTCCGGCATTCTTTTATTTTATCCAGTCACGTGATAAAAACATGGTTAAAATATTTCTTTAAAAATTCATTAAAAATAGAAGCTTACTTTATAAATTAAAAAAACTGATACCGTTAAAAAGTTATTTTTTTTATCTTTAAATTGATATAAAAATCATGTTTGTGCAATTATATTTTCGGAAGTTATAGCGGAAAAACGTCGAAATTTCGCTTAAATTTTAATTAATTCAAATTCTAATTAAAAATTCAAAAAACGGCTCCGAGGTGCACATTCCCGACCTCCAAGGTATACATGCACCAAATTTGGTAGCTGTAGGTCCAACGGTCTGGCCTGTAGAGCGCCAACACACACACACACGCACACGCACGCACACACACACACACACACACACACACATTGAGCTTTATTATAAGTATAGATTATCTGGTCCCGGCGCGTTGTTACAGCAGATGAAATATTCTTGGAAATATCGTTTGGAATTTGTAGTAGTTATCTTGTTTAATTAAGAATGATAGGAATAATGACATTTATTTTCTTATCGGTAATGAATGCATTCATTAAATTAGAAGGATATATAAATTCTAAGCATAAATAGTATTTATTCTATTTTTATTATTACATTCTACAAACAAATATTTATTTTGATGTATTAGATTTGAGTATTGTTTTGAATTGTTAAGCTTGGTGTTCTTTCATAATGGCAATGAAAGAAACTTTTTATTGTATTTCCTGATTTGTTTAATATTTTTTCAGAATTCTCAAGTTTAACGTTAGAAAATGGGATTAAAATATTTTCTTTAAAAACTGATTAAACATAGAAAATATATTTATATCATAAAATATTTTATATTGTTGAAAAGATTACTTTTGAGAACTAAGATGATGCAAAATTATTATTTGTACTATGATATTTTCGGAAGTTATTGTAAAAAAAAAAACGCTAAAATTTTCTTAAATGTAGTTAAAATTTAAAATCTATGGAATTAATTCCCCCAAAAACTTTCTCGCACACTCTCTAATGAAATTATAACCTCAGAAAAAGATTCACATTGCATTTAAGTACAATAGCTACGAAATATTGATGTCTAGCTTGAATTTAGGATCTCTATTGAATCTGTTATGCCATCTTGACGAGTTATTTGATAGTTGATCCTTTGTTAATAGATGCGGTGAATAGGTCTGAAAATATTTTTTACTATGCCTATAACCTTCGTATAACTGTAAGCAATATGTTGTCGAAGTTTTATTGGAGTCAGCTGAGAGATGCGGTAGCGTAAAAGAGACAGACAAATTTTCATTTCTCTTTATATAGATATTATTTTTTGTTTTATGAATGCAATTTAGGGCTATTAAAGCTTATATTGAATCGGAAATAATTTTTATTAGATTGCTTTTAAATTATTAGACTTTTAGATTGCTTTGAGTGGCAAACTCCCGAAGTAAAATGCTGTTTAGAACCAAAAGAAAGACTTATTCCGACTATTTTCGAGCTCCGAAAGATTTATTTATATTAACTTCTTACAAGAAAAGATATAAGAAATTTATACTACTCTTTTAGATGCTCATGTGCTCCAATTTTTATCATCCTAAATAATTTTAAGATTTATAAGCAAATCCATGGCAATTGGCGTTCACAATGTTGACTTATCAGATTATTATTAATTGTAAGGAAATGGTATAATTTGGAAGCTTAATAAAACAATAATTTTCCAGTTCTTCCCAAGGTCAAAAAATTTCAAATTTAAAGCCTATTTTAAAAAGTAATTAATATATATATATTATAGCTTTCTTTTAAATTCAGAATTATTCTTCCCGCATTCACTAAAAATGTCAGTAAAAAATTATACATTTATTTCTTTTTAAATCAACTCTTTAAGAACTCAATTGATGCTCTAACAAGATTACAAGACTGAGAAGAAAAAATTCATTTTACAGAAAATAATCTGTGGTGAAACAATTTTATTTCAGATCAAAATTTTAAAAAAGTATTTCTCTAAGAAAAAGAAAAAATGCTGATTATGCTAGAAATTGAAGGTGTTTCTGAAAAATAAATAGTTCCTTAAAAATACTTTATTTTTTGAATAGAAAAGAATATTTTTTTCTAACTTTTTCAGTTGATTCCTCCCCCTTGAGATAACTTATAATATTATTATAATTTTTGAGAAATGGTGAGAATATTATAATAACGTATACTTACTGGAGCTATTTTTATATTTTTTCATATAAAAAAGATTAATCATTTTGAATCAATCGAAGCATTGTTTTCTGCAACTGGCACAAAATTTTACATTTCAAAGAAGCAATGCCACTTTAAGAATTTTTTTTTCTTTCTGGTTGCATTGACAATGACTCTTGTTTCTTTTAAATGAATCTTTTGTATTCAAATTGTGACTTCTCTTTCTTTATGCTTTCTGACATTTTGTTCTGAGCGAAGCTTTTATCTTTTACTCTTCGATTACTCTTTTTCAAAACTTCTTTGAAGAAAGTGACTGAAATTCAAATCTTGAACTTTGATGAGAAATATTTCTTTCTTTTGATTTTTTTCTATTGTCTTCTTTGGCATTTACTCTCAAGAGAAACACTAAAACTAACTTTTGCTGCCATTTGAGTTAAATGAATTCAGAAAATCAATTGGAAAAAACTAATATATACTTAAATAGATAATTCAGATGGAAATCTCTAGAAAATCTAAATTAAAGTTTGCTTTGAATTTCATTGAAGACTTATTTTCTAAATTATTTAAAACTAGACGTTTTGGATAAATAAAGGCCTGTATTAATCTGTCAATGAAAAAACAATTATTGATTTCATATATATATAAATAATATGATTATATATATATATATACAGTCAAATCCGGTTAATTGGAAGACTGGATAATCGAACCAGCCACTTATTCGGATCAAATCTCAAAGAACGGAAACAAATCCTATGTACATAAGCCTAATATTATTCGCTTATTTGAACCAAAATTCCGTTTAAACGGACCAAAGAACGTGGCAGGGAAGATGAAAAAGAAGCCACAAGTCGTCTGTGTACAGCAGGAAGTCCGAAAGGGAAAAGAACCAGTGGGAGGTGAGCAAACACTTTGTTTCTTAGAACGGGCAGCTCGGTAGTAAGTTCTTCAAACGTTGACTGGAGTTTGATAAGAACTTTTTTTATTGTGCTTCGCATGCTGAGTATCGTGTAGATCGTTTCGAAGAATTTGTTTGTAAATTTATTTTTCAATGAATAAAGTTCACAGGCAACAGTAGTTCTTGTTTGTATGTTCGCCATACGCGTGTGCAGCACAATAAAGGTCATAATGACATTTTAATATGTTACGTATAGCACGTCTCGTCTTGTAATATAGAGAATGTTCGTGTAATCGGACCAGCCGGTTATTAGGACCAAAATGATCGCGTCCCGATGTGGTTTGATTAACCGGAATCGACTGTATAATATATATATATTCTCTATTTGTATAGCCTTTTTTTCTTTGTACACCGGAAGGAACAAGAAATGTTTCTATCAACATTAATTTACATCAATTCCTGTTCATCTGTATTCATGGCACTATTATTAAATTTACTGTACTGACTTTGAAATAATCTAAATGCTGTAACTTCTGGAAAATAAGTTTTCAGTGAGAAAAAGCTGCAATTTCATCACTAGAAATATCAAAGTTCTCTAATTCTGTACTATTTGTTACATCAAATAAGTTATCTGTATAAACTTCCTCTCTTTTGTAGAGAAATTGAAATGATTGTCATTTTCCAGTACAAAATTTCATATAAGTACAAAGTAATAGAAATAAAATTGAGTAAGAAAATAATACAGTGAAATAAGAATAAAATAGAGGAAAAGAAATAATAAAAATGAAAAGATATAAGACAGATTAATACTATAGCCAATGGTACCAAATAAATAGTACAATGCGAATGAAATTTAATAAAAAGATACTAATTTCAGAGTCCAAAAAATTCAAACGAAAATCTACGTGGCCCGATCTAGGAAGTGTCAACTGGAAAAACCTAACCGGACCTAAGAAAATTAAACGGGAAACCGTAAATTTAGGTGGCCCAACCTAGGAAGCTTCATCGGGAAGGCATGAATTTATGTGTTCCAACCATTAAGAGTTAGTCACGCATTCTAGATTTAATTGAAATAATGAGTAACTGATATTCGCGACCAGTTAGGCGGTCTCTAAAGGCAGCCAGTCATAAATAATATTATTTGAGTAGTGTCATTATCTTTCTTCATTTATTTTATAGCTAAAACCTTTAAAGTTGAAAATAAATTTATAATTATTAAAGTTATGTATTATTCAGAATTAACTGAATAAACAATTAACTTGAATGGTGATAAAATGATGATAGGGCGTAAAGCAGCTTCTAAAATCCTCCATTGTGTGAAAGCTGATGAAGTTCCTACCGTTGTTACAAAAGTACCGAAAGACAACCATGTTTTGATAGGAATCGTTAAAAGCATTCCCATGTTCCTTACACATGTCTCCTTAAACGAATCAAGCAGGATCTTTGTTGTCAAGGATCAAAGACCATTCTCAACAGGAAACGACTAGTTGTTTCAAGCCTACCAATAATGCTACACTCTAGCAAAAAACGACTTTATATTTTCTATTTCATAAAAGTTTGCAAAGTGCACTTTTTTCATTCCATTTTGAATAATGAGTTTAACATTTTTTCACGAATGAAATGGATCAGTCTTTTTAAATCTCGCCCTTATCATAAAATTTAAAGGAGCAAGTTAGCAAAGATTAAAATCATTTTCAAAAATGGATACCAGCTTCTGTATTAAGGCAGATTTTTTTATCACAGTTGTTTGTGGAATTTTCAATCGTAAATACACAAAATTGCTCCATCAAATGATAACAGAAATATGTGTAGTTAAGAAAAAAATATGAAAAGATAATGCTGGAGTAATTTAATTTGTAAATCATTTGTCGTTTATGATTCTGAAAATTGTTTGATTAATGACATTTTATTTGTTTAAATTAAAACAGAAATCTATTGTAAAGAAAATATTTACTTTTCCATTCAGAAGTTATACTTGTTTGATTAAACATTATAAATTCGATTCAAAATGTGATTCTTCTTTTGAAGACATAATTATAAGAAGATTTATTTTCAGATATTAATTTTATACATTATTTCTAGGTGTATTATGCATAAGTTTCATCAAAAATAAAAATTATTGGTTAATTTTTATTTCTGTGGAGTGAATATTATATAGTAATGAAGTAAAAGAATTATTGCGAACGAATTAACTAAATAAAAATATCAGAAATATGAAGCTAATTTGCGAAGGATTATGTTTCATTTTTTTAATTTTTTTTCTTAAACAGTTCATGAGAAACATGTTAACAATGTCACAGATCATTTATTAACAGAGAACTTAAGTAAAAGTAAAATCACACACAGCTTATAAATCTATTTATTTGAAAAAGGGAAAATGAAATTTTTTCGGTGAACGAATAGTGCATTTATTTTCTTACCTTTGAGATACAGCGAGGTACTAAAGATTTACTGCTAAGCTACAATGTTGATGAAATATATTATGAAATCTTCGAATATAAAACCAATTTTGCCAATAGGTCAATAATTTCTGGCGTCCTTGTAATTCTATTTATTTTAAATATTGCATGACAAGTTGTATTTGACATTTCAATTTTATATTTCGCAATCTAATTTCTGTTAAGTTATCATAATATTCTAATCAAATAATATGTCTGCATTTCAAGTTAGAAAAAATTTCTCATTTAATATTATTACATCAATTAATTTTTATACACATAAATAATAATAATAATATGCGATCAGGAAAAACATTGTCTCAAGTTATCGCACACTGCAATTAAATATTTGAACTATTTGGGATTTGGATTTCTAGTGCCTGATCTTGATATAGAATATGCTGTGCCATAACAGCACAAAATTTTCCCATCAAAAAATAGTTTAACGTTGCAGAAAATGTAACTGGCTATGTACAAACTAATCAAATGTTAAAAAAGAGAAGAAATTATTAAAACTAGAATTCAAATTTCATGTATAATACTGGCATCTTTAATATAGAAAAAAATGTTTGGATGATATGTTTCACCCAATAAAAAATCTAAGGTAAAATTATTGGATTTAAAATTGTTATAATGGAAATCAATAAAACGTGTGCATTAAAATGTCGCGAACTGTCAAAATAACTCCACAGTTGTCATACATTGGGAGGGACTCAGATAAAGGTAAAAATATATGTATCAAGTGAGTGTGACCAATGCGTAATCGGTTTGGCTGGTTGGTTAAAATTTTTTGGCGCAAGGACCAAGATCAGGCTGTGCCAAGCAAGCATAGTCAGGATAAAATAACATAATAGCACCTGCTTAGTTTTGAAGACCAATTTGCCCTTTGTGGTTTATTAAATTGGAGCTTGTTGTCTCCATATCTCATTGATTCTTTGTTGTAGTACCAATGAATAATAGCTGTATGCACATCTTTATAAGAAAGACTTTGGGGCAAAATTACACTCCCTGATTTAGCGGCCTAATCTGTGATTTCATTTCCAAAAACTACCTACAAATACTCTCAAATTTATTTTACTTAGCATAAATTTTTTGCCAATGTATTTTATTTATTTAAAGTCATTCTGTCGTTTCCAATGAGTTCTTAAGTTCACTGAAATTGCTCACAAAATATTCCAATGAATAATTTATTTTAACAATTCTATTCCAAACGTCACATTATTCAAACGTCACATTCAAAACTACAGTTTCTTCAGCAGTTTCAAATATGTCAAAGAATTCCAGAAGAGAATGACATTATCCATTACGTTTCCAAATATATCCATTACACCGTATCTTATTTCCCTATATTTGACACCTTAATCGATAACTGAACACGTCTTTACTATAAATGAAATTTTAAAGACCAAGTCTTAAAGTTTAATAATGAAGAGTGTTTTTGTAAACAGAATTTATTTGATCAGAAGCCAGGATAAAGCATAAAAAAGCAGAAGGGGTTCTTCATTTTATTCAAGGTGCGATTATATTATTATTAATTTCAAAATATTTTCCTTTTAAATCGTCTTAAGTATGAAGTAAATCGATTATTGTAGAAATATGGTAATGGGCAAAAAAATCTAACTCGATATTTTGACAAATTTCTATTTTTTGATCCGTTTCGAGGATACATTTTAAACCTCTTTAAATATTTTTGGCATTATGCAGGTCTATCTGTGATTCTATCAGCCTGTTTAAGATAAAAATAATTAAAATTATCTTTGAGGAAATTTTATTTTTACATAAAATGTGTTTATTTCTATCAAATTTTGATAGAAATTGGAAACCAATAGTATCAAACAGAAAGTTTGTCAATTGGCTAAGAAAATATGAATTTATGCCATAACTACAAAAAGAGCTTCAGCTAGAAGTGACGTATAAAATTTATTACACGAATTTATCATTTAATGAGTAAATTCATGTTGTATTTAGTGCTAAATCTGTAAATAGGACTTTCAATCATGTGTCACAAGAAACTAAACAAGATAACTCAATTACGGAAAAACATAAACATAAAAATTTTGAATGTAATTTTGTAACTACAGATGTAATTTTCGTGAAAATTGGATTTCAAATGCTTGGAAACAACGTTTCTACAACTCAATACCGATTTTTGTGTACCTACTACTATATATCAGAGATTAAAAGTCAAAAATCCCCAATGGTCACATAAAACATTCAGAAAAAGTGCTACATTCATGGGAAATATCAATTTCCCCGTAATTATTTTTCTCCAATGCCATGCAAGGTATGGGCTCTATTACTCACGGTTCACAATTTTATGTACAAAGGGATATATTTATTAATGAAGTTATATTTGAGAGGGTCAAGAAATCCATCTAGAGAAACTGTTTCTAGTGGTATCCTTAGTAAAAAGCCGTCGATCTAACCTTACCTTTATAAATTAATTATTTTCCTAATTGCAAGAAAATCTTAAGGCACCAGATCAGTACTGTGTGCATGATATTGGTAAATCTCTTCACTCAAAATGCTAAATTCGTTCTGTAGAGAATCGTTGTATAATAACATTGTTCTTTCACTTAACTTTAAACAATTATAAGATTATTAAAATGAATTGCCTTAAATATTACAATTTTAATGGTAAAAGTACTTTATTGAGACATCTCAAACATAAAATTATGTTTTAGAAAGTTAGTTGAAAATAAACTCAACCGAAATCCTTTGTGGATTTAATTGTGCTCAATGGAGTTGCATAGAAATGGTATACTATAGTGGTAAGTCATTAATAAATCTATTTTTTCACTTCTTATAACATTTAAAAGTCTTTACATACATGATTTCCCCAAACACAAAAATAAATATTGAATTATGAAGCTCAAATAGGATATTTTTCAAGAAAAGTAAAGAAAATTGTGTTAAAACTGTAACATAATAAAGTAAAATGGCTTTTCACTTTTTATAAGGTTTGAAACGCTTCAATTCATTTTTCAATTTCCTTAAAGGAAATCGATTAAGTTTTCTTAAATTCCCAAGAAATCAACCATGGAATTGTTTAAAGTCCAGGAATCTCCTGACGAACAAAGTTCCATTATAAATCTTTTATTGAAGTAAGAGAAATGTATTATGTCCCTACATTTACAGAATGTCAGTGATTAAATTTTTTTTTTCGGCTCCTTTTAATCTTAGTATTTTAAAATAATAATCTTCTATTCAAAAAATTGGATTAGGATTAACTGTAAGTTAAAAAATTGGCTTAAAGTTCACTTTAAATGTTATTTATTGGAAAAGGTTTTCGAAAAATTTTTAGTCTGAGACATTCATTTATTCTTATAACCTTGAGCAACCTAATAAGAAGGAAAATTTAATTTAATTCTTTCAAAAAAACTTCGAGACTATGACTTTAGAAATTATTCAATTCCTACAATTAGTTCACATAGTCCTTATATATATTTATAGATCTTGTGCAAATTTTCAATCCTTAATAAAATACTTTTTAATCATCCATTCAATTTCAAATACAAAAAAAATTGTATTTGACTTTGGTTCATTTCTTCAAATAAAAAATTCATTAATTAAATTTAATTTTTAATACTCTATATACAGTTTTAGCAGTTTGTAATGAAAATTAAAATCAACAGGTGCTGACTAAAACGAAAAAAGTGCAAGGATTTCAGTATTTTTCATGTGATTCAATAAATTTCCTATTTACTTAGATGCCTTATCTTTGGAATTAACAATCGTTCATTGATGTCTATTTCCAACCATTTGAATAAATAATTCATGGAGATCGAAAACTAGCTTATGGAAAGTTTAATATAAGATTAATTCCATCGACTATTCAAAAGAGAATTCTAATCAGCCTATCAGTTTCATTTTACTGTCGAAAAAAAATCAATTAGATCATAGATAAAAAGAAATTGAAATGTAAAGTGGTATAAATGTGATGCAATAAGTCTTTAATTATTCGACAGAAATATACACAACTGTGTTTCTGAAATGACAATTTATCATAATTTTGGTGATGATAAATTGTTAAACGCGTAATGCTTTTCCAAATGTTAGACGATGATGAATTACATTGAGAATTAGTTTTAGATTGCTGGTAAAGCTTAGTGAAAATAACAATCCGATATTTCTCTATGTAAAAGAAATGCGTACTATTTGGAAGCTTATAAATGAAAATCCTTATCGAACAATGAATTGAGATTTTTTAAATCTGTAGTAAACTACATATTTATATTCTCATCGCTTCATTTTATTTCATTATCATTAATAACAATAGATGTATCCAACCTCTTATTCGAAATAATAAAGTTATATGCTCATGCAAATTATTAAATTAAAATATATTGTTTTCTAATTTCTTTCATGCATTCCTTTACATAACTTTTTACTTGTTTCTAAGTTTCATGCTATCTCAGTGTTGTTTTTAATGCATAGCTGTTATCTATACTTATAATAAAGCTTAATGTGTGTGTGCGCGTGTGTGTTGGCGCTCTGCAGGCCAGACCGTTGGACCTACAACTACCAAATTTGGTACATGTATACCTTTGAGGTCCGGAATGTGCTCCTCGGAGCCCTTTTTTCGAATTTTTAATTAGAATTTGAATTAATTAAAATTTAAGCGAAATTTCGACGTTTTTCCGCTATAACTTCCGAAAATATTATCGGATAAACATGATTTTTATATCAATTTAAAGATGAAAAAATTGGCCTTTTAATGGTATCAGTGTTTTAATGTATAACTCAAGCTTCTATTTTTAATGAATTTTGAAAGAAATATTTTAATCATGTTTTTTTAGCACGTGATTTTATAAAATAAAAGAATGCCGGAAGTTCAAATAAAAAAAAATTATCATCGCAAAATAAATCTAAAGAAATGCAGCTTTCAGCACGTGACTGGATAAAATAAAAGAAATATAAAATGTGATATTTTCTTTAAAAAATAAATACAAAGCAAAGGTTTCTACAATCGTTTGCAATATCTATATCATTAACTCAATAAATCCTCTTTATTTGCAGTAAACCTGATTGAATTTAGACAGGATATGCATTGAAATCCCGACTTAATGGCATATTTATGTAATCGTTTACAATATCTGTATGATTAATTCAATACTTTTTTTCCCTTTCTCACTTTCTTTAAAAAAACATATTCAATATTTTGGCAACATCATAGAATTTTTTTTTAATATTTTGGAAGCATAAACGATGGTTAAAACTGACTGATTTATAAAATTAAAGAATATTATTTGGAAAAGGTGTACTTTTAGAACTTTCCGTCCATCATCTTAAAGAAAATATTAATTTCAGGCCAATACATGCCCGAAATTAATTCAAGGCTAATGAATATGTGATTTAATTGAAAATATTAGAACAAATTACTCATGGCGAACCAGCTGGTCGCCAAAGGCGGCTAGTTGATATATAAATTCTTACTGAAAACTTTTAAGTATATTAATTTTATACATTATATACTATATTAATACAATAATTATTTTTATATTGTATTACCAACAACACTTGCTATCAACTTATTTGATTGAATAATGGTTGATAATATTTTCAACCAAAATTTATATCTAATTTACTCTTAATGGTTTTCTCAGCAATGTACATCTTTAAGTTGGAATTTTAATTATTAAGTGTTAAAAAAATAAGCGTTAATTAATTCAAAATTTCTTATTTTAAAGCCTTTTTATCTTTTCCTTCATCACAAAGTGAAAAGAATTATATAAAGTTGTCCAACTTCCCCGTATTATATCTAATATTTGAGCTTTAATTTGAAGACGGAAGTGTGCAAATTTCAAAGTATGCAAACATAATTTTACTGAGCTTTTTTGATCAAAATATTAGAAATAAATATAGAATTTTCAATATCGATGTTCTCTGTATAACATCGAATATTATTCATGATTTTTATAAGAACTCAGACGTTTATTCAATAAAAGTTTCTCCGAATGCAAAAAAAGCAAATATTTAAACATACAAAGAATATATATTTGTATACATACGATTATATCGTATTAAAACGTAGAAATGTTGAAAAGGAATTTTAAAATGGTATAAAAATTATTTGTTGAACTGTAATATTATTAATACTAAAAATTGGCCTTTGCATACTTTTCATATCTTTCAAGTTGTTAATTTTAAAAAATAAATATTAGGGATTAAAAATTATTTTATTATTTTTCTTTATTATCATCTTCAATGTTCTAGAAATTCCAAGATGGATATTTGCTACTGCATATTTGCATGTTGCAGATTCTTCATTTTCTGGTTTAGTTGAAAGAATACTTATGAATCCTGTAAGTATAATCATAGACAACTTAAATAGATGAAAGGAAACATGTAAGTCTTGTACAAAAATTATACAGGTGTATAAAGATAAAAATAATACCACATTGAAGAAGAAAGCATTTTTTCAAAACAACTTTCAACTATGAAAAAAAACCCCTCTAATACTACTTTCACTTTCTCTCTCTCCCTCACACAAACACATGCTCAAAAATGTTCTGTAGAACTTTATTCTTGTTTATGTAGTGCACAAATTTTGTATAGCTTTACAGTTATTGTATTTAGTTATCAACGCATTGGAAATTACTCTCATGATTTAAATTTGCAATACTTTCCACATTTAGATTATTTCATATGTTATTCGATTGATTATATGTCGATACAAATATTTGGAAGAACTATTGTAGAACTGATGACAAATTTAATCATAATTTCATTTGTGATAGTTTCACAATTTCCATTAAGAAATAAGGTCCTTAGGGGTCATACATTATCTTAGGTCTTATGTTAGGTCAGAAGCAATTTACCAGACCATTCTCTGGAGTGTCGTACCTGGATGATAATGTAAAGATATTAATCGAGATAGTGAGATTTTGTCTTCAAGATTACATGCTGTCATCATTAAGCCGTTAAATAAACTAAGGATTATTGGTATTGGACTACGAATGATAAGGCTCAAAGTAGCATAAAAGGAAGAAAGGTCTTGATCTCCTAATTGATAAGAAAGAGTGATTATATCTCTTCACGCTGAGTTTAATGGATTTACGATGTAAAAGGATATGGCAAATGTTATTGGAGCCTATCCTTGTTGTTATTTTAGGTTTCTTTGCAATCCTGAATTAATCCTGCAATGATCAGATATTTAAGTATAGCAACATAAATATTTCCTTTTGAAATTTAATTTTATGTGCACTGACATGTTATTGTTTCTAATCTGACGAGATAGTTGATTGTTCGTGATAAATATTTCTTTCGTTGTTTTAGTGTTCATTATTAAAGATTTCATATTGAAAAGACATTTATATATTGAAGGTCAATAATTCTTCATGTTAATTTAGCTTTATAAGCACTCTAGACATGCAAGTACCGCATGTAAAGAGTTCATTGAAAATATTTATTTTTTACTTATAAATAACTCCAAGAATTATAATATTTAAGAAAGAAAAACTGGTAAAATATATTGAAACAAAAAATAATTTTGTACATTGAAACATTCAACAAAAATTATTTTTGTTAATTACTGAACAAAATAGATTCAATTTGTACCATTTCTTCATCCAGAAGTATAGTAGATAGATAATTTAACGAAGATAAAGTAAAGGTTTTCCCGAATACAATTGAAAGAAAAATATATATGTTACCGTGAAAGTCCGAAATCTGGAGAATGTCGACATTCACTGGTGAATGTCAACATTCACGTAGTCGCTTGGTGTATGTCCGAAATATTTGCTAGATATCCTCATTTCTCACTTACACCGGCAAATGTCGACATCCACAATGCACTAATGGTGAATCTTGAATATGCGTTTCGTCTCTCCGTATCCGGAGAGGAGAAATGCAGATTTGCATTTTCTTATCTCAATATTTCTCTGTTGACCTTGTGTTCCAGCAAAACACAACGTGCTCTAGGCCGCACCTCTTTGTTGACGTTGCCTTCTGTTATCTCCTTTTCGAGCTCTTGAATCATCTTTTCAAATTCCACCAAAGCTTGTCTGTGATTGTCGACATATACCGGCGATGGTCCGAAAGTGCAAGAAATGTAATCAATTGTACGGTCTTTCACCAACGTTTTTGGTATGTGTTGACATTCACCAGCGAATGTCGACATTCTCCAATTTCGGTCTCTCACAGTAACATATATATAAATATTTAGACTTTTTAAATAATTTTAGATTAGATAATTTTAGACTTTTTAAATAATTCTTTATATACGGAGTGATCAAGAAATAACAGGAGGTGTTCAGAGCCCTATAACATTTTTGACGAAATATAACAAATTTGGCCACAATATATATTAAAGTATGCCGTTTCTATTTATCAAAAAAAAAAAAAAATAATAAGTTCCAAAAAATGCCGACAAGCCGCTACAAACACTAAACTTTTGAAAAAGAAGTATATAATTGACCAATGGAAACATCCAATAACAACACGCCAAACATCAATGAAAAACGGCTTATAAATTTGGCTCAAGTTGACCACCAACTTGATGTTCCAATAATTGTATGCCTTACACCAGGATTTCGACGGTGGCTGGCAGCATATCGAATTTATTCGTCTGACATATAACGTTATTTTATCTTTTAAAACAGGAATATCAGGAACCTTGATACATCTTTCAAGAAATCTCACATATAAAAATAACCAAGATTCAGATAAGTTGTTATCAGTGAATAGGTGTGATAAAATTTCAGGATCTTAAAAATTATCTCTTGCAACTTCAGGAACGGAATATCTGTTCTTTCGGATATTGAACTTGCACTTCTGATATCTTGCTTTTTAACTCTGGCCTGATCTATATCGGCAGATGCAATTTCTTGAACTGCTTGATACCCTTGCATCCTCGGCCTGGTTGCACAAAAAGAATTCCTATTGCTTCATATCTTCCATTCATTTTTCGTAAGTGAGTTATGGTCATCGGTTCCGTACATAAATGTTTTAACCACAGGTATTCACAAAGAGCAATGCTGGCATTTTATCCCACTGATACTAATAAAGTAGAATAAAGCGTGTTCATGTATTGGCAATTCTGTCAGTAATGCTTAAATTCCTGCAAACTTTGCTTTTATTTTGGATGCCATATCACAAAGTACCTGTATTAGAAAATTACATAATAAAGATTTCTATAACAGCGCTAGAATTTCCCTATCTGTGTTTTCTGGTGCTATTTTTTTGATAAATCGAAACCGCGTATTTTAATATTATGATAACCAAATTTTATTTTATTTCATCTAGTGCCCCCCCCCCACATTTCATGTATTTTGGTTACGAACCCAATGATTTTGATCAAATTTATATTAATATATATATATATTTAAAATTTTTGCATTTATAGGTGTTTTTGCTGGGAAAAAAACGCATACATAAACGCATTTTTATAAGCATACACACACAAAAATTAAATAACTAATTGTTAGATCATTTTTTATATGTGGTTGGATGCTGCCAATGCCATAGAGATCAATCTTGTGAATTTTCGTGATACTGCTTTATTTCTTTTATATGATAGCCTACTGGTCCGGAAAACTTTATGAAACGGCATTACGTGACATTAATTACGAATACGTTTGACTCACATCCAATGATAACAATGAAGTTTCTATGTTAATCAATTAATTAACTTGTACAAGTAACATTAGAGAAATCGGGCATCAAGTTTTCTTTGGTTATACCAAGAAACACATATGGCTTTCTTAAAATATTTTTTATAGTCAATCTTTACTTTTAACCTTTTAAAACGCATTTAATTTTAATTTACGCATCCAAGGCTTATGTCAAGGAAATATGGAAGAAAATCCTCCCAATCAGGATTTTCGAACTTCACCCAGCTTTTACAATAATTGTTCGAACTTTGTCTGTAAACTGTAGAGCGAAGCTAGGTTTCATAGATACTATAAATAATTATTTAAATAATAATTATATAAATATTAAAAAATTGTCCCATTTTCAAAAATCAAACACTTTGTATAAATATTATTAAGTACATTTCGAATGAATGTATTAAGAATCTGATCTTTGCTACTTGCTTATTTTTTGTATAATACTAATGAAGTGTGAAAAAGTATGCAATAAATTTAAACGTCAAAATTAAAAAAAAAGCTCTTCATTGTATTTTATAAATAAAAGTATAAAGCGGAGAAAAAATTATTTTTAGAGCAAATCAGCCCTGACAGCTTTTATATATATATAAAAAAAATTGTTCAGAGGTAGAAATCATGTGAACTGAAGTTCAGACATTTTTTTTTATAATAGTAATAAAATTTCCATTTAAAATAACTTCGTGCTGTATAATCGTTAGAATGAATCTTCAAGGAAGACAGGTAAAGGTTACTTGTTTCTTGTACATTTTATCTATCTTACTTTTTTTTAAAGCTCATATGCAGTATTTCATAAATATTTCATGGTAACAATAACTGACGTTTTTTCTGGTAAGATAAGAATATAGGTTTAGAAATATTTTAAAAGCAAAGTTGTGTTTTAAACAACACTATCATTTTTCTACCTACTAACAAAGGAAAGACCACGTTCTTCGAATAAAGTAATTTTCTAGTTTTCCAGAACTAAAAAATCACGCTCCGAGAAAAGAATAGGTTGTTAAAACTCAGAAAGTTTTATGCAAGCTCATAAATTAGGTTCAAAATATCTGGGTCAAAACTTCTAATTATCCACGGTTCAATGCAATTAAATGAAGATTTTCTTCTTTTTTAATTAAACATCATACATCACCAAAATACAAAGTTTTAGATTTAAAAAAAACTTTTACCAGACTTTATTAGGAAGTTTTTAATTAGCTGTTTCCAACACTTGAAATAAATTTTTGTTTTCATTACTTTGATGTTCAAACTTATAAATTTCACTTTTAATTTTTGATACTCAATATATTTATAACTATAGAATTTAGAGTGGTTAAGAATTTATGTTTCTTACTATTATTTCATAAATATTCAATAATTTGTAAATTGAAAAAAAAAAAATCATAAATAAAAATCGTAAATTGGAAAAAAATATCTTTTTTATTCTTAATTTTTGAATCAAAATCTGAATCTAAAGCTGAACTTGGACACGCATCATGCAGTGTAATAGAAATTAGACAACATTTACCATTTAATATGAGTGAAAAGGTTTGAAATTATTGTTTCATAAGAGATATTTAATTGTATTTAAATACCCATTTTTCTTTTTTTTACATTAATCACAACAAATTATAAAACTGTATGGTCCTAATTTTTATTTTTATTTTATACTTAATTTTTAAAAAATATATAATCCAGCAATTACTTTTGAAAATTATAATGGGATAAATCTTAACAGACTAGTCCTGCTTGTTTTGTTAGCATCAGGTTGAATGCTTATTAACAAGTCAGATGCAGTAAATGTTGTTGTGTCCTTTGTGATTTGGAGATGGGAACGTTAACCGGGGAAATGTTTTGTTATTTACATCCAATCTTACAGTTATATAGATATATTCTATAACTTCAAGCCAATGCTCACCTTTAATTTTAATATTAATATAATGAATTTAAATAATATATATTTTACATTAACTTTTATTTTTTATGAAAACCAAAGACCAATGTAGAACTAAGCAAGATATTCAGTGTGTAAAATCCTCCAAAGCAAGAAATAATATCTAAATACGAAATGACAGTATAATGACGCATTGACTACTCCGACACTTCTGAAGCACAAGGATAAATCTGAAAGATAAGATCTTCCAGACCCTCCAAATTGAGGTTGAGTCCTATGAACCATCACCGGGCACTATAAAAACTTTCCAGTGAAAAACACGTGTTGCCATTGGTAGGAGTTGTAGACCAAAATCCCTTCTCTGCGCCCACTCGGATTGGGAGAACGCACCACCATGCCGGAAGTTTCTCATGCTCAAATGGTCCTAGTTGAAGGAAATGAATGTAAAAAACGAATACTAGTGAAAAAATGATTTTCTTATAGTATGAATATATACAAAAATGGAAAAATGTATCTTTAATAATTAAATGTACATTAAATATCGATCAAATATAAAGATAATGTAAAAGTCATTACTTATTTATTTATACTTCTAACTCTTGTTATTATGTTTCTATACTTGCCAATTTACTGAAATGAGTTAAATATTTATATGTTAGATTATTTTTTATCAAAAAATTATTTATTGCGGAAGAAAATCAAGTAAATTATGTGAAAAGTCAGATCATCCTTATTAATTTCAATAATTTTTATAAAATGTTTTAATTTGACTTTCCCATTTTACTCCTGCTGGTAAAACAAAGTATTAATAAAATAAGCTTAACGAAGAAACAAATAAAATTCTTTAACATAGTAGGAACTTTAAACTTATTACATATAAAATTTTGTAGTTATTTTTTCTTTTTGCTTCTGTTCATTCTGATACAAAGTAATAAAACTTTAAAACTAGATAAAATGATACGATATAAACATTTAAAAATTAAGACATAAATTTTGTGATGAGACACCAGCGTGTGCCAATATTTCCTTATCTTAATATAAAAATATTTAAAATATTAATAATATGCAATAAAAGTAAAAAATAGTAAATGCATTTGCAGCATGTATAATATATATATATATATATATATATATATATATATATA
>JAPMOQ010042318.1:2680734-2695416 GCA_026543055.1 Argiope trifasciata | reverse complement strand
ATAACATTGTGGAAATTAGCTTCTAGGCAAACATAACAAACTCCTATGTATAGGAAAAAACTAGTTTATTTATTATTATAAATGGGTACTACTTGTATCCAACTTATAATACCATGCAATTCATAAACTAAAAGAAATGTGTGCAAAAAATCTCAAATTATAGAATCATATCTTATTTTATGCATATTTACAGGACCAGCTATTTTGCATACATCATAATGAAGTTCAAATTAGTATATAATTTATTTAAACCAACAGCTGAATTATTCCTTATGAAACACATGAAAATACATAAATGAATTTAGTTTTCATACTCCATTTAATTAATTTAAAGTAATGAAAACAGAAGTTTTAGACGGCCTAACCCCATTTGCAAAATAACTTTCCACATCATTTCACTTTCTTTGGATTACATGTCATTTCGCAATTTGAGTCATTTCGTAGTATAGTTTTTCACCTTATTGACCACAAAAGAATGAATGTTTCTGACACATCTTCATCTGGAAAATGAGTTGAAAGAAATTTTCTTTATCGGCATGAGTACCATTAATAAAATTTCTATATTTTCAAAAAATAATATGCACAGATATATTTTCAGAGAGTTAGTTAAAGATTCAATTATTAACATCTTTAAATAATTTATTTTTTAACAAGAGCTGAAAATACATGTAAAGATAAAATATGCATAACTTAAAATACGCAGAGCTTGCTGATTAGTTGACTTTGTTTAAGTTTTTGAATATTTCGGTCAAATCTCAAAAAAAAGTTCATGTATTTTTCTCAATTTTAATTAAATGTAGCAACTTGTCCTAGTATCTTATTCAAATAAATTGCTTGTTTGAATTTTTTTTAAAAATACCAACAATTATAAAAAAATATTTTCTAACCAAAAATATGGATAAAATATATTCATTTTATTTTAGTAACTTAAATTTTCGAAATCTTTAATATTAATAACTTTTATTGTTTATAGGTTAAATTATTATTAGGCTAATGATTTTGAATAAAATAACAAATTTTATCTTTTAAGATAGTTATTTTTTGCTTCCCATCTTATATGTAATCTATTTTCATTTCCTTTTTAAAATTATCTATAAGACATCACGTTTGAATTAAATTATACAAAGTGGTAGTTCTAATGAATTTTTAAATGTATTTAGGTTCAATAATAAACTTAATCCTGCAATCTCATAAAATAAATTAAAGAAAAATAGAGATGCATGTCCATCACCTATGTACACCCAGAAATGGCAGTCACTTTATTCTTATCAGGAGTGAAATTTATTCAAATAAAAAATTTTTCTTGTCAGTAATATAAAACACATTATTTATTTAAAATTGGAAATGATAGCGTGCTCTATTTATTTCATTTTCGATAGTTGTTTTTCAGCTAATTTTTTGGAATAACATGCTTTGAAAAATGGATGATTATACATCTGTCAAGCATAATGAATTAGTATTAATGCAGATAGTTAAAAACGTGTTTAAATTCCTTTTAATGACCATAATTTTAAATGATTCAATTGAAAATAATATGCTTTCTAATCAAATCACCAAAAGGTTATGACAGAGGACTTAAGTTTGTTGCATATGTCTTTTCCTTCCAAACTAACACCGCTTTCAACAAAATAAAACGGAATTATCAAAGGAAAGAATTGGTTTCAATTTATATTTTAGAAATGATGTTGTTCTTTTCAACATTTCAAATGAGAATATTTAACATGCGGAAGTATTAGCATATATTTTAGTCATTTTCTTGATAGCAACATTATCCATGGGTTTTCCAATATATATATACTATATTATATAGATATCTTGCACTTGTGTACTTTTAACTATAATATGCTCTTTTATAATCTAGTCTGAAACTAGGAGTGTAGTTTGTTTGGAAGATGGCGATTGGAAATGTTTGATTTAATAACATGAATCATAATCCATCATGACATTTTTAGTTGAACTCCTTACAAGTGTATATAAAACTTCTCCCAGATTCTTAATAATGCATTTTTGGTTATTTTTGCAGTCTTAACAGACCCAAGTGCTTAACCCTCCGTTAAGAGCGCGGTCTACGATCGTAGACCAGGTACTTTTTAAATAACGTAATTTCTAATATAAGGCTTGAGCAGACACTTCCTTCTCAGTAGCTGTTCTAAATACATTGTTTTACTCTGCCAGTTACACTCACTCGTTAGCGAGTGCAGACGCCTAGTTTATTTACGGAAGAATTCGGTTGGTCTACGATTGTAGACCATGCGCCTAATTACGTCACATTTGTAATAAGATTGCGATTTTGTTTCTTCGCGCTTTAAAACGCAAAAGTTAAAACGGTAGACTATTTTAATGCATTAGTGCGTTTGATTTTAAAACAAACTATGTCGCAAAGTAAAAGACGCCGTGTTGAAACTTCAAGGGACATGAAAGTGTGGATGAAATGGCGTGAAGAATTGTCAAGCGATGGAAGAATCTGGGGATGAATTTGAAGAGGATCCACTGGAAAGTATGCACCACGACGATGCAATTGATGCAAGAAACGGAAGAAAAGGTGAAATCGGAAATAACCTTCTACAATAAAGCTAAAATAGGCGTAGACTTAGTACATCAAATGTGTCGAAGTTATGATGTTGCAAGGAACTCCAGGCGATGGCCTATGGTAATTTTCTACGATTTGTTGAACGTCTCTGCTATAAATGCTTTTTGTGTTTACAAGACAAATAAACCAGAAAATAAAACAAAAAGACGAAAATTTATTGAATCGTTTACATGGGAGTTAATAGGCCATAAATACAATTTAGATCAACATTGAAAGAACTGCCTATGGAAATTAGAAGATGTGCAACTGTCTTTTTAGGTCTTGAAGAAACTCAACAACCTATGGAAATTCCTAAGGGGAAAAATTATGTGGGATGTCGCAGCATATGTCCGAGAAGAAATAAGTCTTCCAGGCGAGATTTCTGCAAGACCAATCTGCACGCAAAGAACACATGGCTGGCATGTGGTTCTCGTGTTTGAATAACTGAAAATACAAAAGCCTGTGAAATGATCAAAAAGATTTTCATTTTATTCTTTCTAAATGCTGTTTGTAAATATTGCCCTTTTACTTGATGTTTGAACACAAGAAATTAATTTTTGTTAAAATTAATTAGCGAGTAAAAACTGCTAATAATATAATAAAGTTTATTTAAATTATTTTATTACCTTTTAAAATACTGAAAAGAAAAGTATGAATCAGTTTTTAATCAATAAAATTTATTTGTTGCATTTTAAACAGTAAATAAATTTGGTCTACGAGTGTAGACCGCGCGCCTAAACATGTCAGTAAAAGTCGCGCGCCTAGCGGAGGGTTAAAGATTGTAGTTTTTCCCGTTTTCATTCTCCATATTATCGATTTCATCGTGCATAATTTTAAACATAGACTTACAATTGTGCAGGAAAATTTAACATAATAATTTACAAAGTTCTAGTTGAAGCTGATATTTTCAATGGATTATATATTTATATTCCTTTTCAGTTACTAACCTTCAATATTTCATAGGGTTTCCTATTATAGAATGAACGTACATTTTTTTATAGATGCTTCCTTGATTTATCCGAATATTCATGCAGACCAAATTCATCCACAAACTTTCCGGTTAATATTTGTTAGAAAGAATTGAAGTTATTTATTTTCTGTTTTCAAGTAGTATATTAGTTTAAGAGATTTACTAATATTTCACAATAATTTTGCATACTAAAAGAAGTTGATTTCTCTTGGAAAAATATTGAAACGTTTTTTGCAAAGGACATAATTAGCAATATTTAATATTAAATAGGAATGTTAGATAAAGGTATTTTCGTGTGGGAATTTAAAAAACCCATCTAGGATGGTAACTACTTTAATTTTAACACTGCTGTGATATCTTGTTTATTAAAATTAAATAAAGATTCGAAACACATTTTTACAGGATTTTTAATTAAAAATAGTTTTATTTTTAATTTCACAATTATGCAGATAGAAGTTACACTCAAGGGTAAAAGTTCTAAGAAGTTTTATGATATAAAATTCAACGTCATCTAATTATTCTGGAGATTTACTGCATTTTTCAAGTCTCATTAAAACATAAATTAGAAAAAGAACTCTATGAGTAGATTCCTTTAAAATGAATGAAATTGTTCTTAAAGTTTAAGAAAACAAAAATAATTTTCGCTCTCCATAAAGTATAATTCCTATATCAGTGTTTTAGGTGCCAGATAAAACGGAATCGTGTATGGAGAAAACATGCAAATATTTAAAAATGAATAAGTCTAGTATGATAATAAAGTGCTAAGATATCAAGCAATGTGATCTTAGAAGCATATAAAGAATAAAAGCAGCTCCACATTTTTGCTATAAGGAACAGCGAAAAGAGTTCTTAACTTGGATAATTTGGAATACACTTGTTATGTTGGTTATATATGAGGCAGCGAATGCCATATAAAATCTAATATAAAACTATATAAAATCTTGTTATGAATTTGCAAAATAACTCTTTCAAGTCTTTCACCCGTTATAAGAGGTAATTAAAAGCTTCATTAATTCATTCCCAAAAGGTACAAATGCTTGCTTTACCACTAAATTTAATCGTAAGTAATTAATCTTTTATTTCAGTATTTTTTATCTAGTATTGATATTTATCGAATTATATTTATTAGTAATGTCTTTAATAACAAGTTTTTCCCTTAGAAATATATCTTGAGCATGAAAAGCTTTTGTCCATGGAAATATTAAAATTCATCAGGACTGCAAATAAAACTGACAAGTTTTGCAAATGGCATTTGAATTACACTTCTATGTTGTTATTGTTTTAACTTTCATATTGAATGGTTTATTATAGGGTGTTATTTTTTCTCTCTTGTTTATAATTATATTATATTTTCTCAGATTGATAAGTGAAATTGCTTTTGAGCTAAACGTATGACTTTAATAGATGTATAAGCCAAAGAAAAACGAATAAAATTCAACATATTTTCTTCAGTTAATTGAATAACTTATTTTATTCTTATTTATTCTAATCTGTCATTCATGTTGTATATATTATTCAGAATGGAAAATCAAAATAAAGAAAGGTATTAGTCAATTTCCTAGATAACTTTATAAGGATTTTTTTGTAGAATTATTAGAAATAAGGTGTTGACAATTTTTAATTTAACGGGTAATAAATTTTTCCTTGTGTATGAGACCACAGAAATGAGACCACAGAATTTTTATTAGATATTAATTTAAAATATCACAGAATTGTATAAATTTTCACTTTGAAATATAAGAACCATACAATGGAAGTAAATCGTAAACATTAGAGATTATTTAAGAATGTTTCCATGTTTATCTTACAATTTTTTTTTTATTTTTTCATTAGGAATCGCATAGACAAGTTTACAGTATTGGTAAACACTTTTAATTTAATACCATTAAAAATTTTAATATAAATTTTTTGCACTGACTAATCCAAAGATGTTATTAAATTATTTTATTTTAAACTTTTACTGTTATATAGACATCCTTAAAAATATAAAATGTAGGACTTAGCTTAATTAAGTCAATGTCTATTTCAAAGTAACATAAGAGGCATTCATCAGCGAATTATGTAAAATTGTAAGATTATGAGAATATAATGGAAAATTCATCCAAAACCTTCTTTCCAAATTATTCCTTATCTCATTCCTCAAATTTCGCATCTCATTAAGTGAATGAATTAACCTAAAAAATAATGCTTAATTATATGAACATTACAATGAATCTTTCATTATTTCTGAGGAGTTACTAACAAAAAAGCATTTTCAGGAGTTACTGAAAAAAGATAATAGGGGGCACTGAAAAGGCTCAGAAATGGTAACTAATGTTTAACACATTTCTCTCTATCAACTATCGAAATTTTGTTTAAGTTTAGTTATATTAACATCTCGTAGTAAAGCAAAAGTAGGACTATTTGCGGATGCACTTAGTTAGTTTGAACCTAATGTTATATGACGAGGATGACACCTGACAACTGGCGCACGCTAGTAGAAGGACGTTTGGTATCGTATTTAACGTGCAACAAACACCCTTATACGACGGAGATCTTACCATCGGGCCACCGCGGACTCATCGAAGTTTTGATATTGGCGTTATTTAAAGAAGTGTATGGAAATGCTGATGATTAAAATACCTATTGACATTAAATGCTAAACATTTGTTGATGAATATTAAAGGGGTCGTTATAATTTTGTTTCAACATTTTACGGGTTTATAAAGAACGATATGTGGTTTATTTTTTAATTAATCACAATATAACGCTTTCTTTAGATCAAAGAGAGGGAAAAAGTGAAATAAATTTTGATGATTATGATTATATGATTAAAAACCACTGTAATTCTGATATAAAGGCGTATTCCGCCACTTGTTATAGAATTATTTCCTAATGGTTCTAAACAGAAACAAGAAAAGGAAAAATGATCAATTCATAAATAAATAAATAAAAGGCAAATAAAAGTTATTAAGACTTTCTACCAATATCTTGTGTCAAATTTTATTTTTTGTTAGAAGCTATATAGACATGAATTTATTATCTTCTGTGTCCTATTGAGAGATATTAATTGAAGCTTATCCAATCCGATATAAAACTTATTTGAAAGATCATAGGGAATCTGGCATGAATAAAAACATTGAATTGTGGCTAAACTAAAATTGAGTTATGGATACCATAAGTGATGAGAAGGAAAAAAGGGAAAGGAAACGATTTAGTATTTTTTTAGCCCTTTGAAAAGTTTATTGGTCCTTAATTTCTCTTAGGCCCTTTCAAATTTATTGAAATTTATTTAAAAAAGCCAGTTTTCTATACCAACAAGCATCAATTGATGCAAACTTAAAGTTATTACCAGAGTGGCGAAATCCATATTAAGAATTCCTTTAAAAATTTATTCCTAGAACTTCCCATCTATGACTAAAAAAGAACATGAAAACAGTGCAGGATTTTGGATTTAAAAACTTTAATTTGAGACATTTTTTAAGTAATGAAATGTTTCATAAATGGAGTGAAGTAATATGCCTTCATACTACCTAAAATACCCAGATGTCCGAAATATATAGAAGAAAATTGAGAATACCGCAGATGTTGTCAGGATTCCTCAGGATAAGTAGTTCTGCCTATCCAGATTTCAGCTCGTTTGTTCGCTTTTTATATTCTTCCCAATGAGAGGGATAGAATTGAAATAACTCGAGAAAAGTTTAGTTGAGCTTCGAAATCTCATGCTTTAGAGCCAAACATTTAGTGTCAAATTCATTTACCAAGTCCAAATCACCATTATAGTAGTGATGAGCCGACTAAGATATTAAAGAGAGGTTTACTTTAACGTCAACATTACAAATTTCAATCTTTCTGCAATTCTTCTTTTTAACTTCATGAAAGGATCTTTCCCTTTTTCTATAAGTGTTTTTTATCATAACTTCTCATCCTTTTGGAAAAGTTGAATTGTTTTCAACACATTCTCACACAGTAATTATTATTATTATTACTTTGAACTTTTTTCATTCCTGTAATGAATTGCTCACTTATTGTGTAATACATAATGAATATCTGAGATTATTTTACTTATACTTGCCCTATGAAAATATATTAACTCAAGAATTTCATTGCTTGTTGATGAATCAATCGATTAGTTCGATTGTATTTTAATTTTATATGGGTACTCTACCAGGTAAGAAATTTCTATAGAATAATACATCCCAGTTTTTGAAGTATTTTTAATATTTTACAAATTAAAAATTCAAAAGTAAAAATAAATAGAATAAATTAAATCTTTGATTTTCAATCTGCAAATAAAATTATATTACTAAACATTTTGTATTTCTTTTATTTTTTAGTCTGGTGTCTAGCACACTGGAATTTATTAAATAAATGAAAGTCATTTAATGGGCAAACGAAAAAAAAAATATTTCATTTGAAATATAATTTAATTTTGACCTTAAAAAGTGGAGAGAAAGTTATAAAGGTTAAAGAAAATTTTCTGATTTTCAAACTTAATTATTAATAAAACTATATATTGTGATATAAATTATTCTAGATCCCAAAGGAAATTTTTTCTCCAGTATATTTGAATTGCATTTATTCATGAATTGCATGTTTCTGAATATGATTAGTTAAAAATTGAGGCTATTTCAAAGTTTCAACGTTAACTAATATAATATAGACTAGCCATTATTGCGAAATTTCATGAAAATTATAATATAAAAAAAAAAAAAGAACACTTCAAAAGGCACTTCATAGAATTGAATAATTGCACAAAACTATTATCCTAGAAAAATCAGGTTCTTATTAGTTAAGCAGAATATTTATATTTTCAGCAATAGTTTTTTGTTTGTTTATGTTTAATGCAAAACAAATATTTCCTACTATTCTTATTCAAATAATCAAAATAATTTGTTTTTCGTAGTGGCAAGCTTAAGGTTCCTAGTACATTAACATTTGCAAGGCAAGTATTAAATCTGCATTTCTAAAATTTTATATAAGTTTACCATAAAATTTTTTCTTTGTATTTCTTATTAAAACACATTTTTATTCACATAATCAAAATGGAATATTTTCTTAAAGGCAAGTTTAGGCTTCAAAGAACAGTAACATTTGATAGACAAGTACTGTTGTGGCAAGCAAGGAAGTAAATAATACTGTACAGTTTCTTTTAGCTTGAGTGGCATCATTTTGTTTTATTGTTATTCTATAAAACTACTTTCATTTGTAACTCACTTATTGTGTAATAAATTTTTATAATACTAACGCCATCGTCTCATAGTTATAACGACATAGTACCAAAAACCTATTTGAATCAGGACCGTGAACTTATACTTCCTACCTTTTACAAAATATCGGCAAGTTAACTTTCTTACTGATTGTTTTGTGCTTATACTGCGAATTACTGCAATGGCGATGCTGGCTGAAACTGCAAACAAATTGGCGCAACTCAAGCGAAAACGGAAAATTATTCGGGATAACATTGCTAATTTTTCTGTTGAAATAAGTAAAAAAATATATTATATTAATGCCATCGTCTCCCAATAAGTATTAAACTATATTTTAAAAATTTTATATAAAGTTATTTATTACATTTTCTGTTTGAAAATAGATATTTTTATATATTTTTTTAAATCAAAACTCAATAACTTAATTTAATAGTCAAATTTATGAGTTTTTTTTTAACAAAACTTAACAGATCTTATAAATATTGTCAGAAATAACATAATGGTAAGTAAAGAGGCCGAAGTTTATTTGGAAAAGAGTGGACAAGAAGCCCCAAAACACAGGCTTACAAAGTATATTCAAGTTTGACTAATACCCGTACATTGAATGTTCGTGAGTAATCAGAATATGAAGGAATGTGAAAGAAGACTAATACTAAAGATGCAACTGAAACAGACTCCAGACCTTTAGTTTCGAATCCTGATGCTCTTTACCTGAGTTGTGTGAAGTAATTATACATTTTCGTTATAAAATCTTCTCATTTAATACGAGTGAAGAATAATCTCTTTTACCCTAAAATGTTCTTCATAAAGTAGCAGAATACAGATTGAAGTTCTGCTATTTTTTATTTATTAAAATAACTTCTTTTTTAACGTTACCCTTTCTTATATTGATGTGCTGCAAAGCAAGGGCCAATTTAGGACATACTTCTGAAATCTGAACAGGGTTTTATTAACGAAGTTAACTTTCAAGCCAGTTTGTCCTCTCTTCAAAGTTAGCAAATCAACAGAAGGATGCTTGATACCGGGCATAGTATTTAACGAATTTCAAACTCAGGTTTAACACACCTGGAACATTTCTTTCCATGATGGGAAGCATTAATGTTCAGGTTCTAATCATTATTAAAAAGAAATTTAAATCTTAAAAAATAGTACTTTCTTAAATTAAATAAAAAATATAGTTGGCATTTCCAAATACTTATTTTTTGACGAAATTCATTCGTAAAAGGTGATTTGAAAAGGAGGAATCAAACCTGAAAAACAGCCATAGGCACCACACCAAAGAACTTTGGCAGTACTTTATATCAGTATTAAACGTACATTTGTAGTATTTGATATATCAGTTCGTGGATGAAAAAGACAGATGGTCGATGAAAGTAACGGTGAACTTAATGTATATCGTAAATACAAAAGCAAAACGAAAGTAATGGATTCTCATTTTCTGTATCGTGTATTTTACAATATGAATTTAGTGATATCATCATCAATCTCAATACTTTTTTTTGCAGTGACAATGTTGAAACAAATGATCTCATTAGGCTTCAACACCAAACTGCAGCTGGAGCAAAAATTTAAAAAATTCATTGTGGTAGAAGACAATTTCTATCAATAAGATCTTTGAGTTATTCTCTCAAAACCAAAGTTGGGATAAAACAGACTAGTCGATCTTGGGATCTGAACTATGGAACAACTTACTTCAATTTAATGACCCTTGAGGAAATTCTCAGATAATTGCTACCAAAATTAATGCCCGTGTTCCTTCTTTTTGGACTATACGTGCATTTTTTTATTCAAATGGAAAATAACAAAGGAGAGACTATTTTAGTAATCTTATAAGTGTTTTATGTTATTCGAACATGAGTGCAACCATATTTTTAACCCATCCTGATTCTGATAGTCTAATTTAGAATCAACCTGGCAACTTCATCAGAATAGTAACTATTAGGAAGGTTATAAGAATTTCCCCTTCTTTCTACTAGTTCTCCTTTTATTTAAACTTTGGACCTTTTTTATATTTTCCCCTTTTTTCATCTTCAATATTTATGGCAGCCGATGTTTACTGATATATCTCATAGACTGTTTGACCTCCATATCGAGAAGCCAACAAGAAATGTCATAAAACTTTGTGTAAGTAGATGGTTTAGTTATCAACCTATAATGCCATTTGTTTACATGGAGTTCAGGTCATAAATCATAAGTTGAGCCTTATACTTACTGCCTCAAAAATCAAGACCTTTTCCTTTTCAACTTTGATTTAGCAGATTAATAATAAAACTATCGCATTTGAAGTATTGACTCGAGACAGGCTCATATTTTCTAAATCACTGAAAAAAGGTTGAAGCATGTGTAGATGTAGAACACTCAAATTATTATAATATATGATATACATTTATATCAGTAATCATATATATCGTATACCGTACCATCGTGTACATCAGTATTTATTAACATAACTTTCCTTTTCCTAAATATTCCAAAGAAATTTTTATTAGATTTAATGTTTTAAAAAAGACAACAAGTTTGCACAAGTATTTTTAAACAGAAACAGGAATTTAAATACAATAGAAGTTGCAATACAAACTATTATATTGGCATTAATCAATATCAAACAGGAATTGTTGACTATATATTTTTTTTTTTCAAATATAAAACTCCACATTTTTTGCTAACAGCAGCATTAAAATAATATCCTGAGATTATAAAAAAAATTTAAATTAGCTTGCAACCAAAAAACCCTTCAGTAGTAAATAATTATAGATATGTTAGAGAATTTTGGATGATATCAGTAAAGAATGTTTGGCTATATAACATTGTATAAAATGCGTCTACTCCTACTATTAGTATAAAATGCTTCTACTCCTATTATTAGTATAAAATGCTTCTACACCTACTATTAGTATAAAATGCTTTATACTAATAGTAGGTGTATATATGAAAGACAGATATATATGAAAGATAAAAAAGGTCTTTTATTTCTTTTGTAAGATCGATCAAATAGTATAAAGTTGAAAGCCCTTAATTTCATTTTTACTCTCGCCAACTGTAATTTCAATCAAAAAAGGGTTTCTTCTTATTTTTTATTTTATTTCTTTTAATTAATTATAATAATAGATCATATCGCAGATCTATCCAGTTTAATCAAAACTGTTTCTCGATTTGAAGTGTTTCCGTTTCCATGACATTCGATGTATCATATTCCATGACAGTTTTGGCACAGGAAATATCATTGGTTTCATTAACTACTAATTTAAATGTCAAAAACTAATCAGGAGTATTATTCTTGGTATGTACTATTACTCGTATAAGTAAAATCAGGTTAATTATTTCAAATATTTTTAAGACCCCTCATAAGTAATGAATATCTTTTTCTTTAATCGAGAGGTAATATTTTATCCAAAGAGATTTTGAATCTTTGGGATTTAGCTCATAAGACTTTGTTTATTAAATAGTGATGAAACGATTTCTGGATTGGGTAAGAGAAAGAAGTACATGTGATTTCGATCAAAATTTATTCACATTATGGAATGCATAATTTTGTTTTTACTGTTGGTTTCCAGGATTCAAACAAACTCGACATCTGAATTCAGCATTTATTGCTGTAGGCATCTTTAATTTAGCATAGCAATATGTCTTCAATAAGAGAGCCCTGGTTATTTGCAGAAAAAACCAGTATTTAAATAAACATATCTTAATTAAGTTCATTTGTTAAATGCTGACTAATCAAGCAAAATAAAGTAAAAGAATAGAGAATAGCCCTTTGATCTGGAAATGAAAGTGCATATTTTATCATGAATGGCTTTGTTAATTATAATAACTGATGAAATAATTCGTTTAATGCAAAAACAATTCAAGAAATAATTGTAAAGATTCATCATAGGTTTTGATTAAAAAGACATACTTGTGATAATTATTGGAAATCGATAAAAGAAAAAAATCTCAATTCATGATGTGAATAATTTATTGAACTATTTATTGAACTTGAATTTTATGAACTACTATTGAAATGCATATCGATTCATTTTTGAAAATAAATATAATATATATAATAAAATAAATATAATAATAAATATAATAATATAATAATATAATAAAAATAAATATAATAATATAATAAACTATGTATTATTCTTTGCTTTCTTGTTCTCTTATTTAATCGAAAGTCAGACAACTATATTTTATTTAATAATAAGCTTGTTTACTACAGTGAATTTCTTTTTTTGTTTTTTTCCAATTGTGTAAACAATTTTCGCTGCATTCTATTATTTTTACTCATTTACATTAATTTTCTTTTCACAGTTCAATCTTTAGTAATGCATTTTACAAAGTAGAGAAATTTATTTGTTTTAGCTTTGCATATGTATAAAAAGTATATTAGTAATATTCGAATTGTAGTTGTACTGTAATATTCGAAAACTACCCTCCTGGATGGAGCAACCAATAATCTAATTGTAAGTTATTTCTTAAAAAAGAATATTTTGATAATTTTCTATGTTAGGAAATTGGAACAAAGTAGATAATATTTAAAGAATTTGAGAATATTCGTTTTTCAAAGGATATTCTTTAAAAATTATTGCTCTAAAATATCTTTCACAAAATACTTTTATAAAATATAAATTATATCACGGTTCTTAATTTATATAAATTTATTAAATAGGATAGCAATTTCAGGAATTTTTTCTCGAAAAGACCAATATCTAATGTTCGCACCACGTACCACTTCCCGTTTCAATGTAGCGTGTCGCTCCCTACATCCTGTTAAAAAAATACGTCATTTTACTATTAATAATCATACAGAATAGACGCGATTTTACTTTCATTGTTGTTGTTGATCTTTTATTATCTATGTTAAAAGTAATAAATTTAATAGTAACAATTTCCTAATTAATATGGATTAAATCCATTATTCTCAACTGCTCCTTATCGACGAATTTATTATTTGCTGGGATACCGCCAAAATTAGGCCTACTGCCGCCTTAACATCTACTATGAACTACTAAAAACTTTTATAAAGTTAAAATTCATTTTGCTGTTGATTAAAGAGAACTAAGTCACTATTTTAAGCAAAGGTCTACAGTATACTTCCTCACATGCATGATTCCATAGATATATAAACTACACAAGAAATATTTATCCAACTAATATATAATTCTATAATATATAAATCTAATATAATTCTATTGTTATAATTAGTTTTCTTTCTTTTTTTATAAATTTATTCTTTGATGCAAAATTTTAAAATTGCAATATTTTTACAATTATATCTAATTAATGGAGAAAATGATGATACTTAATGTTTACATACTTTTAGTTTAATTAAATTAACTTAATATTTTTATATTGTTCGAAGGTTATTTTTGGTTTATTATTTAAAATTGTTTTCAGATTGTGAGCTTGATATCTTAGCTGGAATTTTGGGTGAAGAAAGTATAAATCATTAAGTAATAAAATCATTAAAAATATAACATAAGAAAAAAAGGAAAAACCGGATATTTAGTGCTTTAAATTCTAAAAACTAAGAATAGTGAATTAATAAATAGTTGTCTTTTTACCAAAGCAACTGCCTTATTCTGTACCGGAAATGTGAAGGAAATGTTTAGTGACCATTAAAAAATAGGTAGAATATGTTATTTTAATGTATTCTTATTGGACATAAGATACCAAAACTTTATGATGATATTAGCATTTATTTCAATGTAATTTGTTTTCTATATATGTTTCTTTTTTTAAAAAAAATAATTACTTAGAAACGGCTGCAGTGTTTGATATAACAAAGCAAATATTAGCAATATTATGTTTTAATAAAATGTTTAGCTTGCTTTTCGTATAAGTGGGTGATTATATTTGAGGAATTCATGATTTTACAATATTGCTTACAAAAAATCATTTTATAACGTATTAGTAATCTTTACCATTACTAATACTTTATAAAATGTAGTAACTACCAATTCAACAATATG
>JAPMOQ010042318.1:2647684-2665734 GCA_026543055.1 Argiope trifasciata | reverse complement strand
ACTTCAGTATATATATATATATATATATATATATATATACTGAAGTGACAAAAGTCATTGGATAGTACTATGCAAATATACAGATGGCAGTAGTATCGAAGCGAAAAAGTATAAACGCGCAGTTCGTTTTCCAGAGCTTTCATTTGTGTTAAAGTTATTCATGTGAACAGGGTTTTCGTGATTTATGGAGGCACGACGAGAATTAACAGACTTGGAACGTGGGATGTTAGTTGGAGCTAGACGCATGGTTCATTCCATTGCTTATATCGTTAGTGAATTCAACATTCCGAGATCCACAGTATCAAGAGTGTGCCGAGAGTATGAAATTTCAGGCATCACATCCCATCATGGACAGCGCAGTGTGCGACCACCTGCACTTAACGACCGAGACCGCCGACGTCTGTGTAGAATGGTCAATGTTAATAGACACGCAAAACTTCGTCAAATAACTGCAGAAATCAATGTGGGACGTACGAGGGACGTGTCCGATAGGACTTTGCGGCGAAATTTGTCTTCCTTGGGCTATGCCAGCAAAAGACCGACTCGAATGCCTTTACTGACAGCACGACATCGCCTGCAGCGACTTTCCTGGGCTCGTGAGCATATCGACTGGTCCCTAGACCAGTGGAAAAACGTGGCGTGGTCAGATGAGTCACGATTTCAGTTGTTACGAGCTGATGGTAGAGTTCGAGTGTGGCGCAGACCCCAAGAAGCCATGGATCCAAACTGTCAGCAAGGCACTGTTCAAGCTGGTGGTGGCTGCATAATGGTGTGGGCTGTTTTTACATGGCATGGAGTCGGTCTTCTGGTGCAACTGAACCGATCGTTGACTGGAAATGGTTATGTTCAGCTGCTTGCAGATCACTTGCAGCCATTCATGGACTTCACGTACCCACACAAAGATGGGATTTTTATGGATGACAATGCGCCATGTCACCGGGCCAGAACTGTTCGCGATTGGTTTGGAGAACATTCCGGACAATTCCAGCGCATGATCTGGCCACCGATATAAATCTCATCGAGCATTTATGGGACATCATCGAAAGGTCCGTTCGTGCCCAAACTGCTGCACCATCCACACTTTCACAATTATGGACGTCTATACAGACAGCATGGCTCAATGTACCTGCTGAGGACTTCCAACGACTTGTGGACTCCATGACACGTCGATTTCTTGCACTTCGCCGGTCAAAAGGAGGATCGACGACACGATATTAACAGTCATACCATGACTTTTGTCACTTCAGTGTATATATATATATATATATTTAAAAATTAAAACCTATCATTGTATTTAGTAAGCGCTGATGCAGCTACTACTAAAATAAGATGAATCTAAATAAATTAGTAATATAAGCTAAGTAAGAAGGAATAAAACATAATCAAAATAACAACAAATAGGAGGAGAATAAAGTCTGAAGACTTTTTCAACAAATAAACTCATCTTGAAGTTACATCTTTGGATTTAAGAAACGGAATTACTAATGATAAAACAATAATTGTTATTTATGATAAAAGAGATGAATCCACCTTTAAAGTAATTAAATTCTCTAATTACCACTCTAATCTTAGCTCTAAAATTTTCAAAATTTTTATTTTCCCCCAATTTAATAAAATTAAAACAATTTGTAATAACAAAATTTTAATAATAAAAGCAACAAATAGTTTTATTAAAATTTCAAACAATAAAGATTTTTCCAAAAACTACTGCAATATTAATATTTTTAATAAACAAAGAAATGACGAAAGGTTAATTCTTATCAGAAAAATGAAATAAAATAGATTTTGATCAGGAACTCCAGTTATCTTTTTTTCTTTGCTTGACACTGTATTCAAATTCGAATAGCAGTTGGGATGATATGTTGAGATTTCTTCCCCTTTTGCTGGTATGTTCTTTCCTTTTTTGTTTTAATTATTGGGTGGAATGTTTTAATTTTTGGTCGAATATTCTCATTTAGTTTTGTTTTATATATTTCTGTATATGTTTTTGCTTTATTTTGTGATGTTTTTAATGTTGCTTGGTTTTTGTGTTTTTGCTGTTAAAATTGGTGTGCCTCTTTTGAATTAATTTTCGGGTCATGAGGAATCAACCCTGTTGGACACTGTAAGATTTCTTCCCAGAAAAAAATCTATTATTTTGAATCCTTGCCTGAGAGTGACCATTGAAAAAGTCTTCAGGCCGGATTCCTTTTCTATTTGTTATTTTGATTATGTAGTATTCCTTCTTACTTAGCTTATATTGTTAATTTGCACACACTCACTCACACACACACACACACACACACACACACACACACACACACACACACGCTACTCAAAATCTGCACGTAAAAAATTAACAGCTCATGCTTGACAAGCTTGACAAGAATTTATAAATTAACTTGAAAATATTAAGTAAAATGAGACACAAAAATATCTGCAAACAATATCGTTAAAAATGATTAGTTATGAATTTGTCTCGCCATTAATTTTGTAATAAAAATAACTATATCTTCAGAAACTACCACACTTTTTATTGAATTTATTAATGATTGATTTAATTGATTTTATATAATTTTAATTTCTACCTATTGACGAAGTTGAATGACCAATGTTTGTTAGAATTAAAACATGTGAAATTAAATCATTTGAATATCTGCTTATCTTTCAAAATGAAATCTGTTTTAAGGTCTATTGTTCCAAATGTTTTATCTCCTTCCGAATGCGTCCTTTTTCCATTAATCAAAAAATATTGAAAAATGAAAAATGCTCTACAGGCCAGAGTTATCAAATTTGGCATGTGTATACTTTGGAAATAGGGAATGAGCACGTTGATTTTTTTGAATGTTTAATTAGAATTTTAATTAAATAAAACTTAAGCGACATTTTGGCGTTTTTCCACTATAACTTCCAAACATATCATCACGCAAACATAATTTTTATATAAAATTAAAGATAAAAAAATTAGCTTTCTAATAGCATCAACATTGTAACATACAACTTAAACTCCTATCTTTAATGAATTTTCAAAAAATGTTTTAACCATCATATTTTTCAACAATATGTTTCGGACCAAACAATTTAATCTGCACAAGCACATCAAAAAGAAAAAAGAAATTAGTTTTTATCAACATGTTGCCATCATTTTGACAAAAAATTAAATTTTGTAAAAAAATAACTATTATTGCAAATTAAATCTAAAAAAATAAATATAACTTTCAGCACATGGCTGGATGAAATAAAAGAAATAGTAAATGTGAAATTTTCTAAAAAAATAAATTGACAAAGGTTTGAATGATGTTTGCAATATCGATCTCTTTAAATCCCTAAATCCATTATTGACGGTAAACATGATTTAATTTATGCAGGATTTAATCCATACGCATTCAAATTTTGCCCCAATGGCTCATTTGTAAATCATTAGTAATATTCATACATATTGTTACATCAATTAATCTTTTTAAAAATTTAATTATTTAAAAATTAAGCTCACATTGGAGCTTTTCAGCAATGATTTTCGAAAATATTACTGCAAAAAACTGCTTTTTAAATCATTATAAAAATTACAATTTTTTCATTTATAACAATGCTTTAATTTATAAATTAAGTTTCTATTTTTAATGAATTTTTTAAAAAAATACTGTAACAATAGTTTCCATCAATTAATTTCTTACAAAATGAAAGTAGAATTTAACCTGCAAGAGTGCATTAAGAGTGTACCAGTATTTTGCCGTCACTTTGAAAAAACTCAAACTAATTAAATTAACTCTTAAACCGAGAAAAGTGTGTGCTCAAGTAATGTTGAAATGAATGATGTTGAAATGGAAATGTAATGCTATAGAATAAATATAAGATGTGATATTTTCCACGACATTTGATGGCAAATCAGAGAGATTGTACAATGAAATAGTACAATGAAAAAATAATCCATAATCTTATAACATAATATCTTATAATATAAATTTCTATAATAATACGAGTTAAATGACTATCGAAGTTTGAGGTTTAAATATATTTGACCGATAAGTTATAAAGAGATCAAGGCACATCAGTTTTTAATTGAAAATTTTAGAACGCATGGTGAACCAGCTGGTCGCAAAAGGCGGCTAGTATCAAATATAAATTATAAAAAATTATTTTTGTGAGTAAATGTTTAAAACAAATCCGTATTTCTGTAAAAAAAACCTGGAGGCAGATTACGATCTTTTATTCTTCAACCTCTAAGCTCCATTTAAAAATAAATTAAGTCAAAACTTGTTCCTCTTTATTAAAATCTGGAGATTAAGTCTTTATAGACTATAAATGTAAAAAAACATTATGTTTTATTATAATTACCTAATGATTAATCTCATATCTTGGTTCTCTCAATTTTTTTCCTTCCTTACACAGCAAAGTTTTGCGG
This sequence comes from Argiope trifasciata, assembly GCA_026543055.1. Classification (NCBI taxonomy): domain Eukaryota; kingdom Metazoa; phylum Arthropoda; class Arachnida; order Araneae; family Araneidae; genus Argiope; species Argiope trifasciata. The sequence goes on along the minus strand of JAPMOQ010042318.1, from coordinate 2,661,353 downwards.
TAAGCAAAATTTCTTGTGTAACAATTACAAGTTCATCTTCTTACCTTCTTTTGTTTGAACTTTCCTTTTTTTGCTATTAACGCAACTAACTCATTAAAGAGGAAATTGTTTCAAAAAGCAATCAACTAAGGAAAAAAAACGAGATTATTGAAAGCATTGGTTCAGTTCACTTTATTAAGCTTTTCACCTCACTTCAAAAGAGTTTTTTATGCACTTTCTTCTCTTCCCGAATTTACTTTATGAACGAAGCATCAAAATATTTTTTATATATTTCAGCAGAAGTTTCTCAATTGCTGAATTAGCCTTTTTGCACTAGTTTTAGTTGTTTATACATATGAAGATAGATAGAACGATATTTAAATCCTTAATTTTACTTTTGCAAATGATTTTAAATTTTTGTATAAGGCTATTTTATGGGATAATAATAAAGTGAGGTTAGAAATGAAAAATCAATTATAAAAACAATTATTTTTATAATCTTTACTGCTCAAAAGTATAAAGAAATCATTTTGTTTTATTTTCATTAGTCTAAGACTCTAATCTTAGTAATTTATTACAGTTTGATTTATAATACCATTATATAATTGAATTTACAGAGATATTAATTTTATGTTTAAAATTCTTAAAAAGAATTTCTAAGGATTCATGTACTAGTGAATTAATATAACTGAAAACCTGAAGTAGTTCTAATATCGCCACAATAATCTCAAAACCGTAGGTTTTGAAGTAGTTTGATCTCTATAATTATCTTAAAATATAATAGGCAAGACCTTTTCCTTACCTATTGTTATTTCTATAAACAAAAAGAGTAGGTTAGAGGGTTAAAATTATTTAGAAACGTTTGCTCTTTAAAATATTGTGTTGATTTTTAACTATTTGTTTCATTTAAATCATTAGGTTTGTTACAATAATCGCATGAATACTATTACTCTTACTATTTAAATATAACACAGAGCGCTGCAATAGATAATGGGCTTGAATTTAATTCATATGTAAATTATATAAATAATTTATAAATTGTATTAAAATCTTATTTTAAAACTATGTAAAATCATCTGTATCTATATCCATGTATTCGAAATAATTGTAAATCAGATTCGAATGATGTAAACTACACTATAGAAACTGTGCATATCCATTTAAGAAAGAATCATAAAAAAAGATATATAAGAAAGAGAAATTTAATTACAGACTTTTTTGTTATTACTGAAAAAAGTTTTTCGAAGTTATCGACTTGAGATCAACTACTAACTTCGAAGTAAACTATATTTATCCAACCTTTTTCATTCTTTCCATTTCGTCATGGTCTTTACGTAATGGAGTTTCTTCCATTTCCCATCAATACGCATTTCTTTTGAGGTAAAGAAAGATGACCGAGGGTGATGACCTTCTGAAGGAAATCGTAATATTGAGAAACTATTAGATTGATAATTTTATCTGAGACTCGCAGCGACGCCCCATGGTTTAATTAATCTTCGGGAAAACAAACTCTTATCTACCAAGTAAGTTTGAAAGAAACGAAATATAATTTTACTGCGCAATAAAATTTGTACTTGGTTTATAACAAAAGTTCTTTCAGACAGGGCTATAGATAAGGTCACAAAAAACCATTGCATTATTTCGGATATTGTTAATTTACTTCTGTCTAAGCAATTTAAAATTTGGCTAGGAAAAATTATTTCCTTGATTAATATTTTCTAAAAACCTTTGTTTATCAAAAGTGATAATATATATTAATAATAACAAGAATATTTTGAACATGTAAAATCAGTTCAATTATTTTTTTTTTACTAAGAAGTTGTTTTAATGATTATAAAAATAAATAAATGTATCAAAATAAATGTAGAATAAAATAGATCACAAAAAACCCCATAGAAGGAAATATTTAGCATCAATTATCATTTCCATTGCCTATATTCACATTTCCTTGTCAATTAAATAAATGAATACAAAACATAACGGATCAATTAAATAACGATTGCTTGGTAACGTAGGAGTTTAAAAATATCTGTTATCCATTAAGCATAAATGCTTAGTACTGTAATAAAAATATTGACTATACTCGTTTCATTTATATTGAATATTTCTGCAAATATAAACTTAAGCTATGTTTTCGAGTTTAATTGTTCTCACTTGGCTACTGAGAGACTGCTTTTTTCATTCGGAAGTAATTTTTGCAAGAGCGATGAAATGCATCGTGAATATAACAAATTTATTTAGAGGCATAAATAGATTAATAATATACAAATGATTTAGAAATCTGAGAAAAGAAATCAGATTCATTTAAATGTTTGTTTTATCTGATAATATGGCCATGTGATATTTTTAAGATACAAAACAGCTGCAAAAAACCCATCAATGTCCTACCAAAGTTCACAAGATATCTGACATCAGGATCACAATAACATTGAAGAATAAAATAAAGAAATTATAGCGCACATAATTTAGCGATCTGGGTGTTACAAGACCTTGAAAAAGATATTTAAGAGATCAAGCCACAAGATACCTCAATTTAAAGCCACAAGAGATTTGAAGAGAAAACTGAAGCATTAAATTATTAGTCAGAGTTTATTATTAATTACAAATTATTAGTTACAATTTAGTCACAGCAATATAAAAAAAAATCTATCAATTACTAGATTTACCGAGGGGTGAGGGGCAATCTCACTAAAATTTAGAGTACCATTCAAAAGTCGCAAAATTTCGAGTTTCTAACGTTGTGTTTAATGTAGAAGAAATTTTTTAATTTTCTCTTACAGCTGAGTGCTTCTCTTATACCTGCACCTGCACAAAAAAACTAATTAAACTGTGAAATTGATAAAATAGTTATGAGTTGCATTGTCTGAAAAATAAAAAAAAACTTTATTAACAGATAATAGAAAAATCTAGCCCCTATAAATGTGTTGACATAACAATAAGGTAGTTTTTTCCTCGTGCTAAATATATACAAAATTTCAAAAAGATTATTGGATACAAAAGCTGGAATTATTCCACCTTTAAACGCTTTAGCATATTTAATCAACTGTCTAAATACAATATTTATATTGCATTAAAAGTTCCAAAAAAACTTGAAATCTCCTTTAACAATTCTAAAAATAACGAATAATTCACTATTAAAGCACAGTCCGCTAATCAGTTTCTGATTAAGGATAATTAAAAGTACAACCAACGAAGAAATGCTGTGAAATACAAAGAATATAAAGGATAGTATCACGAAACGTATCATTTGTTTTTTTTAAATACGTGTAAAAGGTTTTGTAGTTAACCCTTAACTAGGGAGCCACGGTCTGGAAGACAAATTTAATTTACACTCAAATTAAATTTTCTAATGAATGCGTAACCAAGAAAAACTGCCAATGTATTTTGCAGATTTTTTTGATGTATAGATATGTTTTAGAACGTTTTCCCATTATACTATCGTGGAAAAAAACAAATGCGTTGGAGAACATATTTTCTTCACAAATACCATGTTATAATAAGTAATATTCTTCAGAAAACATATTGCTTTATACTTTTGAAATCATATTTATTTTTCAAGTATATAAAAGTATATAGAAAACAATATAATATAAAATTCAACAGTTATATGAAGAATAAAAATATAAAATGATAACTGGCAAAATTGGCCCCTTTTTAATCGTTTTTTGTGACTTTTATAGCATGGTTATCTAGGACAAATTTAAACATACAGGTTAAAAACTAGTATAAAAATAAACCTATAAATTCTGTATATATTTCTCTGGTTTATTAATATATTTTACAAATTTTTCAAAATACATTATCACTAGAAAAACTAATTATGTTTGAACATACATATCGGAATCAGTTAAATGCAAACTTTCATCGAAAAACTCTTCTGTATAATTATCCTTATTATTAAAATCCCTTTCTATTTCATTTAAAAGTGTCTGGAGCTCTGCTTCACTACAATGAGTAAATTGGATAGTATTTCAAGCTGAAATTTTGGTACCATCTGCTAAGTTTTGCCTATCATTGGGACACTAATAGAGAGATGCGGTCTTAGAGACCATGTTCTAAGGAACAATTGAATAATTAAAAAAGCATCCACTAAACCGGTTGAAAAAGTGCATATGTATTGAAAGTCACAACACAGGAAGCTACTGGGTTCATTCATTGTATTGAGCTAAAAATGGAATGGGAGGAGGCCCCGAAAGTCCGCCACTCATGGTCTCACAAACTACAGTTTCCTAGTTAAGGGTTAAGTGTATTTATTATTCATATGAAACATTTGGAGCACTTTTCATATAATAACATTAAAAAAAATCCTCTCGCTCTTTTTTTAAACGATTTCTTACATTAAAAATTCGAATATATTTTTTAAAAGGCTATTTGCGGGATAAAATAATCAGAAACATGAAAGAAAGTATATTTTGAGGGAGTAATTTAACATATCCAATTTAAAAACTTGACATCAGCCAATGAGTGAATTGAAAGAATATAATCATCACAATAGTGAAAAATTTGTAAAGTCCCAAAGGCAATTGTAAAAAAAAAAAATCATAATATTTGGGCATCCTATCTGTTTGTATCGTATTGGGTTCAAATATTAACATTAATAATCTTTATATTTAAAGCTGCATATTGATTAATAAATCGATGACTTACATGTGCTTCCCGATTATCAAAAAAATTAATAAATAGCTAAGGTAAAATAATAAAAAAAATTAAAGTTTCAGTACTTATAAAGCTGCCATTAATTTTAACAGGTAATCCTGAGTCATTTCATCCGTTATGAATCATTGAATATTTTATTAAATTAATTCTAACCATATAAGATAAAATGTTTCTATTATTATATTATGACCTTAAACATGCTTAAAAGTTTATAAAATTTACAATCTATTAGTATAAAAAGGATAAATATTGTTTCCCTGTGAAACATGATGGATTAAATTTGATAAGAAGATTTATTTATATGTGATATGAAATTATATTTTATTCCTAAAGTGGGTTATACGGATGGAATATAATCTTGTGACGTAAATGGGAGATATGATTGAATCTCTTTGATTCAGATTTCAACGTCATCTTATCGATTAACATTAAGCCGTCTCGCCTTGCTGACTACTAATGGTTAGACAGTATTCTAGGCTTTTCAACCTTCATTAAGTCACGCATCAATTCAAGTTTTGATGACTAGATTCCCTGAAGTTTGGCATCGATTTCCACTTGAAACAATTTTTCAAGCTACTCACTTTTATAAGATGATATTAAAATAGAATAAAATTGACTATTACGAAATCCATTCATATTTCAGAATTTATACCAAAATATCTTCAAAACTGATAAATGTTTTTTCTTACCCCGTGTTCTTTCTGCAGATTACAAGTAAATGATTTTACATACAAGAACCGTTTTAGACTATTAATTTAGTTTTATTAGAGCTTTTTTTAAAGCAACACTGAAACTAAATTTGAAATGAATCATGCAATTCTGAGCCGCATTCAGAGGACAAGGGATAAATCAGAATTGTCAACTTCTGACACAAGCAAGCAGGTGGATGGGGGGACATTTCACTAATGATTTCAGACAAAAACTTACGGTATAACAGATTTTTAATAATATCAGGGTTCAAAAATAGAAACTTGCATCCGAAAGCTTAAAACTTTGCTTTAAATACCGGAATTCCAGATAAATAACTCAACTCTGCCATTTAAAAAAGAAACAGGATTTATTCTCAAAATTGCATTAAAAAGTTGGTAAAACACCAAACATTAAATGAATCAAAGAACCTCAAATCAATCTTTTAATTGATTCAACTTGAGTTTTTAAATAAATTAGCTAAAAATTAAAGGGAAAAATTAATCACCTTAACATCATAAGTTGATATTAATATCACCATCTGTTATTGCACAAAAAATTACTTTTCTGTGTAAGAAAAATTAAAAATTATGTGAACTTATTGTGTTTTATAATTTTTATTTTCTATTGTAGATAAATTGCTAATTTTTGAGGTGTGATTAATCGATGAGTAAATGAAAGAAAAGTTGCAATTTTTAAACTGAGCTGAAAGAATAGTAACTCATGTTTCATTTAAATATTGATTTTTCATAGAATTTCGTTTTTCATAAAAATGCTTTCAGATAAGTGTACAAGACAATAATATATTTTGTAGGGAAAATTTTTGCTCTTGCACTTTATTTATGAATATTAATTAGGAATTGCTTATTGTCAGTAAAATCTTTGACAATAAAATCTCTAAATCCTCTTTATTATCGGTAAAAACTCTGAAACAAACTTCGTTTCAAGAATCTATTTCACTGATGTAAACATTCACAAAAGGTCGTGAATTCTGTAAAGGGTTACACATTGGGAAATTTGCATTACTGCTGCTGGTATTTTTGAGCAGTTGTTGTAAAAATGTGCTTGCACGTGCTTAGACATAGTGTATTGAATCAATAAATAGTCTTCCCTTCCTCCTTTCCAACTTTTCATTTCTGCCCTCCATCAGAAGCCATTAGAACCATTTTTTTTCTGTTTATATTTCCTTATGTATTTCTGTTTCGTTTTTCAGTTTTTTTATCATTCTAAAAACATGTACATGGAATTTTGAATCATCCTGTGTTGCAAAACTGTAGTGCCATGTGCTTTAGAAGAGATGAAATATCAATATTGTTAATTTAGTTAACGATTTTAATGAAAAATGTCAGTCGTTTAAGTAATTATCAAGCTGTAATAGATTTTAATAGATTGCTGTTAAGTGACTCATTAATTGCATGTTTAATTATTTACAGACATTTTTCACTAAAAAGACACATTTAAATAACCAAAAACTTGTATTTTGTGTACAAGACGCAAATGAAGATGTTTGAAAAATTTAGCTTACATAATTGAGATTATAAAAGCAAATGCATCAAAAAATGTGGATTTAGCTGTCAAGATTTTAAAGATACCATCTTATTCTTTCTACTTTTTCTATAGATTTTTCTACTTTTTCTATAGACTCTTTCTACTATAGATTTCTTTTTACTTTTTTCTGCCACTGAAAGAGTTTCGATATGGACTCACAAAGGGTGTAAAACTCTTTTAAAAGTTATTCCTCGGTGTTGCCTTGTCCAATTGTCAAAGACTTCTGTTTTGCAAAAGTAAAAGAGGTTAGGTGCACTTCTTTGTCAAAACTTTACAAAATGCATGGAACCACATTTTTATTTTACTCAGAATGATGCTTAAAAAAAACGCTACACCATTACCAATTAAATATCTCTTTTGAACGCACATGCTTTTATTCAGTATTATTTTAGAATGATTGACATCTAAATTTTGACAGTATAAAAATAACGTTATATTCAAAGAAATTACTTCTGCGAATCAGCGTATTTTAAAAGTGTTTTTCGTACTCATAGAGGACTTGGAAAATAGTCAAAACTCGAATTTTTTCAACGATTGCTATATTTTGTCCTTTTACATTTCTTATACAAAAGAGCAAAACTCCCTAATTGCTGATGCATGAATGTTTCGAATATTGAACAGCACAGATAAAGGTTTGGGATGACGTCATTGGATGGATATATCATACAAGTAAATTATGAAATTTCACTGTTTTCTTGAAAGTAAGTGAAGTTGGAAGAGCTCCAAGAATATTGTGTTGCGCTGAAAAGTTTCATCAAAATAAATATATCTTGCTTAGTTTTGGCAGAACAACTGGAATAACGGTAACAGCAATAGAATCATTTATTTTATTCTTTCGAAGATCAGAAATTCCTAAAACTAGGAAAAAGATCAAAAACCGTGTTTAAGTGGAGGTGTCATTCAAAAACTAATTTATTGAAAATATTTTAATTCCAGACTAAATGATTACAGAGGATTTGGTGAGTTGGAAAATGCAATGCATTTTGGATCAATTATTCTCTAGAAAGTTCATATCAGATAACATATTCTAAAACGCTTGGCGGAAAAAGAATAACAACAACCCAATTCCGAGGATTTAGATTAATTATGATGTTTATAATAATGGAGGCATCCTCTTCCCTTCGAATGAAAATGAATATAACAGATTCTATTATAATTCTTTTTTTCAACATGTCTCGAAACTTTTCCTTTAGTTCGTAACCACATCTAACCATTCATTGGCTTGTATTTCAACGAAGATTGCTCTGTCCATATTTTTTGAATGTCAAATATATAGTTTTCTCCCTTAGCCAAATGTACAGCAATGAATGTTTTTCTTATGAATTTTCAGTCATATACCTATTCTTTGGTACTTTCTTTATTAAGGACCAATAAATTAAACAGGACTTTCTTATATTCATCAATTTTAAAAAGGTTTTCAAGCTTAAATTTACTTGTTCTTCCATAATTCTCAACACCGTTTCAGACAACTCAATAACAGTGAAGATAAAGAATATTCCAAACATGTTTTCCTTCCAGAGCCTCTTCTGCAATATATTCCAGTTTGCCAATATATATGAGAGAACTTTTCTTTTCAAATTCTCTTCAAAAGAAAAATTTCAAACTTTAAAATGAACTCGTACAACGGCGTTACAGCTCATTAATTTGATAAAGATAAGCAATTGCATGTTTTTCATGCTATATTCTTTTTATTATCATATTTTAAACAATAAATTGTAATATTCATGTTAATCAGCAATTTTTCATAATTGCAATGTCATGCAGTTCTCAAAATGAGCCCTAATTTTTACTAATGAAAAGTGTTTAAGAGGCTATAGCTTTAAAACCCTTTTTTCTACAAACTTGAGTCAAAAAATCTATCATAAAAATACTTCTGATAGTATATAATGGTACGCATATATGATAAGATGTTTATAGGGTTGATGATTTAAAACGAGCATATTGTACATCAATACGTGCATATGAGAGCATGAAATAGCTGTGTTTTGAAATGTAATACGATATGCAGTCATACATTTCTGCAAAATATATTATTGTAATTTACAGTCATATATTTGACAGAAATGTGCAGCCAGCATGTAAACGGAGAATTGAATCTATTTCTATTGAAACTGGAGTTCAAACAAAATGAGGTACAAAAATTGTTTGGTTTGATTTTGAACTTTTCCAACTTCATTTTGATTTGGCCCTTTGTTCAATAACTGGTTATTTCATAAATGAGAAAAAAAAAACGGTTTTTAATTTATCAAGTAATTTTTATAAATTTATTTTTGTCATTATTTATTGAAGTAATTACCAGAATAGTTTAGACAGTTGATATATTTCACATCAATTGAAAATTCATTTTTTTAAAATGATCAACGAAGAGATAATTATTTTTTTAAGTTTAGTAAATAAGATGATTACTTATATTCATTATTTGGGGATGTTATCTGACAATTTTATAAAGAACATGAAAACTGATTAAAAATGTCTTTTAAATATGCTTAAATCAGCCAAATAATATCGATAAACTGATTACTTATATCTGCTGAAATTTTGCAATAATTTTTTAATTGTGTCTATGAATTTTTTTAATATTTGCAATTTAAGTACAGGCTCATTATACTAATATATGAAATCTCTTTCTACATCATGACCAATATAATAAATAGTTATCAGTGAAAATGTAGGTAGGTAATCAGTGAAAAATAAGTTATGAATGAAAATATTTCTATTTTCAAGCATTTTTTTAATTTTTCAATTAACAGATTACTATGTAACCGAAACATAATGAAATAGAAAAAAGAAATTTTATATAATTTATCATTACATCTATGATAATAATTTAAATTTAAATCCGTAAAACCGTTTTTTATTGGATTAACTTTTGGTTTTCAAATTAGATGAAATATATGGAGGGCAAACTATTCATTTCGATTATGAGTTAAATAATGAGAAAGACAATAAAGACGGTAGTTCACAAACTCACATTTTAACCCCGATATCAGGGTTTTCAAAATGCTCTTAATGGAATAGCAATTATGTGTCTCATTTTAATCTTAAATCCTTTCAAACGCTTTTAAAAGTTATTTAGTCTTAGAAAGAAATAATAAAAGTTGTATTTGGACATAGAAAACAAAGTGGCTAGAATAAACATTTTTTAAAATAAAAAATGTGAATAATTAATTATTTTTAAACAAACAGATTCATTAAAATTTTCATTTGAAAATCTTCTAATTCATCTATTTACTTACATTTCATTCAAAGAAGGTAAAATATAAATGAATAGATAAAATATCTTTTGAAATATCAAATATAATAGAAAAGATTAATCTTTGACGTAAAGAAAGCATAATACTAGGGATATTAAAGTTTTCAAAAAATGTAAAAGCATTTCGTTGTCAAAACTTCATTACAATTTTACATTCAGAAACATTTCTTTTTAATATGGTATTTAGAATTTAAGGACAGGTAAATATCATAAAAATCCATTCGCTACTGATAAGAGGAAATGAACTAATTAAAAGTGCAATAAAAAGAGTAAATCAGTAGCAACGAATAATAATACGGCAACTACTTAATGTTTTTTTTAAAGATAAGCAGCTTTGAGCTTATTTGAAGTCTTACAATGCAGTAAAATGCTTAGAGGTATTTTCAATGATTTTGACTCCATAATTATGCTACGTCCACTCAGATTATTTTATTGAATTATGCTATTTTAAATAATTCTTTTTAATTTTAACTCGTTTACAGTATCTTCAGAACTCCTCTCTAATATTTGATAAAACCATTGTTAAATAGTATATTTTAATAAAAACATTTATTATTTCAGGAGTAAGTTTAATGTTTACATTCTGAAGACTAAACAATGTCCATATTTTTAATGTTTTAATTATAATTAAAATGAGAAGATGAAATTACAAAAAAGTATAGCTAAATTAAGATTTTAATGGCGATATCTTATTATTATTTTTAAAAAGTTTTCACATTTTACTTCTGTTAATTTCATCACTATATCATATATAAGCTATTGATAGCATTAGAATATAATTTTTTTTATATGTTATTGTAATTATCATAGAACCTGAAGTTGAATTTCTAGAGATAAGATTTACGAGTCCAATTTTTTAAGCCCAATTCCCAGTTATTTCCTTACTTTTTAATTTGTAATCAATTTTCCATTTTTTAAAAAATTCTTGTAGAAAATAAATTTAGAATTAAAGCAAAATTAATGCAATTAAAGATTAATTCCACATATCTAGTGGCGCTTGGTAGTAAATTTGAGAAAAAAATTATAATATAATAATTATTATAATGAGAAATATCTTCAACTAAAAGAAAAAAATACTTTCGAATTAAATTTGTTTTAATGCGCTAATAAAAGCATTGTTTCTAAGAAATGTAAGGCATTTATCTATAGCAAAATCTTTCTAAAGAAGTAGAGACTATTTACTGTCTTTAATTCAACTGTCTTTTAAATTTTGGAGGTTATGGTATCAAAACGTTAAAGAATAATAATTTTTTCATATATCACACCGTTATTTTATAATTTGGCTAATTTGCACAGAAATAAAGAATTCTGATGCATAGAAATATTATTAAAAAATTAAAGCTTGGTAATATCTCGGGAGGGATTTAAAATGTTTTTATTATATTATAAGAATTCGAATTTTTAAATTTATACTTTAACTTATTGTTATTATTTACCGATTAAAAGTAAGAATTTTTAATATATATTTACATGCTGAGTTCATTGATAAGTTCATGTAATTTGGGAAACTTCATTGGGCAAAGCAGGTGTCTTTCAAAAAACTAGGAAATTGCCTAGAATAGACACAACAGCACATGAAACTAAAATTTGGCTACAATTCTATACTAAATCAGTATTTGTTTCTGTCTACATAAGAAGGAAAGACGCTTGATAGGTTATCAGACTAAACGTATCATTCTATGATAAGCAAAAATAACTGATTACAAAACATTGCAAAAGATCAAAATGCATATTAAAAAATATGTAAGGATTTCCCAAATGAAGAGTGTGCAAGTTGAATGAAAAGTACACCTTTATTTAAAATCCAAATAAATCGCCATAGCCGTTGTAACACTGGTCCCATCGTTAAATTAGTTGCTCTGTGACTTTGCTGTAGAAAGATGGTGGTTGATTCTTAAAAGTCCTGCACAGATTCTCCCATTTTGTGGTCCAAATGAAAACTTGTCCCCTATAATGTTCTCTTAAGTAATCCGTAATCCAAAGATATGGGTCATAGGGTGACAAATCCGAACTGAACGATTGCTGTCCACACACACACACACACCACACACACACACACACACACACACACACACACACACACACACACACACACACACACACACACACACACACACACACGCGCACGCACGCACGCACGCACGCACGCACGCACGCACGCACGCACGCACGCGTGCGCACGCGCGTATGGGTTGTCTTTGTCATGTAGAAAAACACTTTTTATGTGAGAAAACACTTTGATTGTTTTCTGTTGTATCGTCAAAGTACTGCAGTATTGTGTTTTTGTGTCCCTTTAGGACAGGAAATCAATCACGTTGTTCACGGCAATCGAAGAATCAGAAGCAGTAGCATCGAGCATTGTTCCATTCGCGATGCATCCACATGTAGCATGATTTTACTTTCGATGAATTTCCTCTTTCATGAACAGATTTTACGTGGTTTGCGATGCGCAATTCCTACCATTCTTTATATTACCATTCGGCAACGCTGCTATAGCTGTAGATATTCAGAGGCAATCGCAGTTTTTAAATAGAATTTAAAATTGTACATAAAATTGCCATCATATTATTATTTGCTGTATAATCTTTTAAAATTGAAATTTGAAAATTCACTTTCAGGTGCTCATTCCTGACGTATGCAGATACTCCGTTGCAAATAAATTGCATATTTGGTAGATGTAGAGATGTACAAAGCAAGTCTTTTATAATTAAAGATTATATGTACAAATGCAAGCCTTTTATTGATAAAGATTATAGACAGTATAAAAGTTTTTTTTTTCTATTTACTAACTCGAATTGCAAACTTAAATTCTGAGCGAGTGTATGAGAGGTCAAAAATACAAGAGAGTAAAATTTCAAACATCAGAGATTCCTTCAAGGGTTCTGGAGTTTCTGAACAAAATATTTCCCCATTCATTAGTTGATATATATTAATTTTCTCATAGAATAAATATTTCCATCTTGGAATGGCTTATATTTTAGAGATGGAAAACAGGACGAGATAAAAAATTCATCTTTAAATATTATGCACATATATTTGTTTGAAAAATACTAATTTATAAAGTACACGATTCAAATTTTTTTTACATTCTTATGGGAAAATTTCTGACAATATAAGAAAAATAGAAATAGTTAAATATTTTTTATCGCTAGTGTATAAAACGCATAAAGTTACTTTGAAGTAAGAAACATTTCTGATAATTTGATTAAAATTAACGGATTTCACATGAAAGACAGAATAACGTGGAAATACACAAAGTAAGCATTTTTGTTAGGGATAATTTAAGAATTAAAATACACATTTAGGAAATATTAAAATAATCAGCAAATTATTAAAGACAAAAAACATTTGCCTTCACTAAATTACTTATAGAGATTATGAATTCGTTCAGGAAATAAAACATCTCATTAAATAACCTAAATAAAATTTACATCATACTTACAGAAAAATAATGATGACGTTAAAGTACTGATAATATAAATGCCCATTGAGTTCCTAAAAATTATTCATATATTTATGTTTTTATTTAAATCTGAAATCATAATA
>JAPMOQ010042318.1:2622242-2647284 GCA_026543055.1 Argiope trifasciata | reverse complement strand
TTAATCTTTGACAATATTGGATCAAACGATTACAATTACACCCTAGGGAGTTTTTTCAAGTCTTCATTCTCTAAATAATTTCATAGGAATGTTCCTTCTCGGAAATTTAAATATCCAGATAAAAACAAAAAGGTGCACACGGCACTAATCATTTCGGCAAAGTTGAAATTAGTTTAATTTTGCAAAAAAAGTTCAGAAAAGCGAAAACTAATTCAGTAAAATAATGGAGATCTGCATCATTTCTTTTTCCTTTCATATTTGTTTTAGTTTAATTTGAAAATTAATATTTACATTAAAAAAGGAAAAAAAATGCTCTTTTTTATGTGAATTACTTATACTCAAATTAGATTTGAGTACGGATAACTATTAAAAAATTTTTCGCTCAGTATTTATGATTTACAGTAACATTATTTTTCGAAATTTATATAACAGATGATTAAGCAAGAAAAAAGACTGTGAAATAAGAAAAAAAGACAAAAATTAAATGTAATCTATTCAGTTCATTGAATAATTTAGTATACCTGAATGAAAATGAAAAATACATATATACTCATGTGCTTAAAGCTAAGTTTTGCTTACTGAAATGATATATTTATTCTATTCATGCCATTTTAAGTAGTTTTTGTACTTTAATATTGTTATTATAATAATACTAAATCCCGCTTCATTACTTTTTCTAGAGAATATCTCTTCTGATCAGTTTAGAATGGACGAGTGTAAAAACAACAACAAGGAAGCTAAAAAACGATATATATATATTAACTATGAATAGAAAATAGAGAAAATTTAAATCTTATTTGAAATGAAATCAATCTAGCAAACATGAATTATTTTTAGAGCTCAGAAGCTCTGAAATTTTCAACGTAAAATCGTTACTGAACTCGCATTCCACACTATTTCTCCTCGGTGGCTTGAAACTTCCTAATAGTGGTAATTTTGTTTTCAATTAAGATTTTACTAGCAAAGAAAAAAAATCAAGGGGGAGATGATTTAAATTTATATGTACACAAAAATAAAAAAAAAGAATTCCCATACCGGTTCAAAAGTTATTACAATAAAAGAAAATGCGAAAAATCAATTTTCAAAAATCAAAATGCAAAATAGATCTAAAGCATAAATGGAAAACATGAATTAATTTAATGCAAAATGATCATCTGATGATTCATCTGACTAATTCACTATTTTAACCGATTATGCATTTGAGTAATGACATTTTAAAAATACAGCAACTAAGCAATTGCTTTTCAAAGTATAGAACTGCATCAGGTTATCTTCTTCTTTTAAGGAGATATAAATATTCTTTTAAGAAGACATTTAATTAAAACGATAAAATAATTCTGAAATTTTAGATGCTAATTCTTTGAATATTTTCTGGAATCCTGTAAATAAATATTGTATAAGATCCCAATGCCTTATTCATAGTCCTGTTTTATACAACAGTGTGGTGATTTTTAATTTTAAGATGTATTCTTAAATATTGCAGAATGCATGTTGAAATAAGATTTATTCTTCCTTAAAATCTCAGTATAGTTTTATCAAAATATTGAGCATTCTAAAATTCATTAAAAACTATTAGAAATGTCTATAAGTCTGAAAAGCAAATAATCTATCCGAAACAGTCTTTTAAAAGAGATTTTATATAATCTAAATAAAAATTTTGATGACGGAACAATGAAACAGAATAAATAATTAGAAGCTTAATCTTAACTACATAAATATTTTTTTCCTAAAATTGTAAATTTTCATTATATTCGTTGGCAGATGAATATAATGCTAAAAACATAAAGCAATATCCGATTTCTTTTTAAAGATCCTATTAGTATCAGATATTATAGGATATCTCCACAATATAGTCCACCAATATGAATGCCGTCCATCATCGTGTAAATAACTCAACAATTTTGTATTACATTTTCTGAAAATAGGAGCACTAACTTGTCAAAGAAATATTATTTTCAATAAAGAATATATTTTTGAGATATCATTTTAAATATTAATACTTTTGAAGTATCTTTTGTTCGATTTTACAAAAGATGTACGACATATCGTTCTCATGCTAGATATCTTGTTTAAAACTAAGTTTGTATAAATTTATACTTATTATCTATCAGCATTTAAGAATTTTTAATTGAGATAATTTTCGAAAACGTTGTGTAAACTGCATGACTTGATTGGCATAGCAACTAAATAGACAAGAATAAAAATAATTTACAGATTGGCTATCTTTTGTTATTCTATTTAATGTGGACTTCGTTTTAAGAACTGATTACAAGAACAAATATGAGCATAGATTAAATATATAGTTGTGGAAAACTAGAATATAAATTCATTTGTCAGCAAAATTAATTACACTTAATAAATATCCATAAGTATTTTATTTTCAATAATGAAAAGCGTAAAATTTAGTTTTCCACTACAAAATTTGATTTTACTGAAGGTTTATATTATTAAATTCTTAAAAGGGAGAAAGATGTTTACACGATGACTAAAAACTCAAAGCTCAGGCGCAAATATAAAATTTTTATTCGTATTCTTAAAAGAAATTATATTCCTATAACTAGTATATGAAAAAGAATAAATGATAAAAAAATGTTTTGAATATTGTATTCACGAAACACTTCTATTGAAATTGCTTCTATCTTTTTTTCTTTTTTATTCCACTAAGATTGAAAAAGAATAATACACTTTTTAAAAGATGTAATTGTGGATAAATATTATAAAAAGAAACAGATGTGAAGACGTAATGATTAAAGGAGATCTCTTGAAAGATATTTAAAGAGTTTATGTATGCAGATACTGTTTGAAACTTGTTATTGCTTAGACCCTTAAGAATTATTACTTTTTTTCTTTCCAGAAGAATGAAAAAAAAGTTCAGAGGCTTAATTTGAGTGGCAGTTTGAATATTAGACTATTTTCTTTTACTGAAAATATGTATTTGCAGATAGGAAGTATTTTTTTCAGTGTTTACGAGTCTGTGTATTTCATTTTATGTGATAATTTTATTTTTTCAATGTTTTTTTATTTATTTAAACGGATTTCTTAATTATTTGCTTAGAATGTTTACTGAATCAATTTTATTTTTTCAATCCCAATATAATTACAGTTTTATTCCAATCAAGTAAGAGCGTATTTTTAATGGTAGTGATTTGTGAAAAATTTATAATTAATGTAAATAAAATATTCTTCATTTTGCAATTATCAAAAGTTAAAAAGCAATGATGAAATAAACGCTCCTCTTTAACTTAAAATTAAAAAGAAATCTGAGCTTGTTCTTGGGTATTTTATACATTTGTGAGAATATTAAAATAGCATTATTATTTTACTTCAAAAATATAAAAAAAATTCTGAGCTTGTTCTTCGGTATTTTAGGCATATGCCAGGATATTGTAACATTATTATTCATCAATTATTTAAATTCACCTATTTGCTTATCTAAACTTAGATTCAACCCCCAAAATTATAAATAATCTCTAATTAATTAGTATTAATTATAATCTCTCAATAATTTATTTTATTCATATAAAATTTAGGAATATAAATTTTATTTCTTCCAAATATACGTGCAGTTCTTTTTTACATTAAAATAACTGAAGTGCATATACACTGATGGAAAAAAAATCCCAACACTAGGAAGGAGCTGTGCTTGATAAACGAAATTTGGTAGGCGTGTTTATACATCTTAAAGATGACGTCGATTCAAATTTCGAGCTACGCGCGTAAGTGTGGCGCTAGTAGCGACACTATGAACAGCAAATGAGGTTTGCTTTAAATAAGCGCTGTAAGGTTCGTGATCGTTATTTACAAATGAGATTTAACGTAGTGGGTTGATGTTAGTCAAGGATGCCTCTGAGAAGACGAAGAAGCCATTATCAACAGATCACTGAGTTTGAACGAGGTCGTGTTGTAGGGCTACGAGAAGGTGGGTTTTCTTTCCGCGATATTGCTGAAAGACTTGGCAGGAATGTATCCACTGTGCATGAGTATTGGCGGCAATGGTCAAGGGAACGTATTGCCTCAAGAAGACCAGGTTCCGGGCGACCTCGTGGTACTACTTAGAGGGAAGACCGTCGTATTCGGCGAATGGCTGTGGCTAATCGTACTGCATCTGCAGCTGAAATTCGAGCTGCAGTTGGCACCACAGTGACACAACGAACTGTTACAAATCGGTTACCTCAAGGACACCTCCGAGCCAGACACCATGTACGGTGCATTCCACTGACTTCAAACCACTACCGTTTGTGACGTGAGTGGTGTCAAGCTAGAGCTCATTGGAGGACGGAATGGAGATCTGTTGTGTTTTCTGATGAAAGCCGGTTCTGCCTTCGTCGCAGTGATAGCCGTTTTTTGGTTAGAAGGAGGCCAGGTGAACACCTGCTAGTGACCTGTCTGTGGCCTAGACACACAGGGCTTACTCCTGGAGTTATTGTTTGGGGAGCAATTTCGTATGACAGCAGGAGCACTCTCGTGGTTATCCCACGCACCCTGACTGCAAATTTGTACGTCAGTCTTGTGATACAACCTGTTATTCTGCCATTCATGAACAGCATTCAAGGGGGTGTTTTCCAACAGGATGACGCTCGCCCTCATACTGCTGTTGTAACCCAAAATGCTCTACCGAGTGTCGACATGTTGCCTTGGCTTGCTAGATCACCAGATCGTTCTCCAATCGAGCAAGTATGGGACATCATTGGACGACCACTCCAGCTTTATCCACAACCAGCATTAACCGTCCCTGCATTGACCACCCAAGTGTAACAGGCATGGAACTCCATCATAAAAACTGATATCCGACAACTGTACGACACAATGCATGCACGTTTGCATGCTTGCATTCAAAATTCTGGAGGTTACACCGGTTACTAATGCACCAACATTTCACATTTGAAATGGGTCTTCTCGCCAATGGCTCTATCTTTGATCTTGAAACTTTAATCAATTAAATATGTCACCTAGACAAATGTATTTCTAAAATTTCATTACTGTACAATAATTTTTTCTTGGTGTTGAGATTTTTTTTCCATCAGTGTATATATAAAATTTTAGACGAAGAAGATACAATTTTATGTCAGCTATCGAGCAGACAAACTTTCACTATCTAAAGAACAGTTCTTAAATATGCAACATAGTTTTATCGCAAAATGACGGGTATTATAGAAGTGCAACAAAATAATTTGTTCATTTCACTTGTCCATTTTGTGCATGCAGATATTATTTGACGGCATGTTTTCCTGTGTGAAATCGGTTTTCTGAAGTATTTTCTGCATCGCTACGAAATTATGACGATAAATTTTGTATCTCCCTGTATTTTGAGGATGAATAAATGTCCGCCGAAATTGGCGTTATAAAGGTAAAATGTGTATAATTACAATTAAAAAAACAGAATTTAAATAGCTATCAAAACATAACTCTCCTGTGTATATGTACAAGATGTACAAGAAGCTAAAGGCAGCGGTGAAAAAACATTGAAATAAAATAAAAGTACAGAGAGAAAGATAATTAAGTCATTAAATATAAATTAAAACATAGAGAGAAAGAGAATTAAAGAATTACAGATAGATTAAAGTATAGCGAGAAAGTCAAATAAAAGAATAAGAAAAATAAATAATTGGAGAAAAAAATATGAATATATGAATAATAAATAAAATATAAATAAATAAATATAAACTGGGTCAGCCTTAGAGTCCATTATCTGGAATAAAAAGTTAAAGAGTTCTTTTTGTGCAGAATTTTGCTCACTTGTAGCAGTGCTTGAATTTATTTCTGTACAATTTGAGGAAAGGCAATAGTAAATAAGTGAAGTCCATTTAAAGTTTGAAACTGGTAAAAAACATTTATACTTGAAGTACTAAGAAGAATTGCTTTATCACAATTTATAACTGAGAAAGAGTACTTTTTCTTTTGCCATAAAAGCAGAAGAAAATTTGAAGTGCAAAGATTAGTCCAGATAAAAGATACTAGGATAAATTATTATTCCGTTTGGAAAATTTTGCTTTCGTTGTGATACAGGAAGTCCAAGATATTTTGATCTTCTAAAGGCAATTTATTTTGACAAGATTTGGGAGATATGTTGATGAGGTTTAATAAATTTTCTGAATGATAAAGAATAGAGCAATGGAAAATGTAGCGAGGAATGTCATCATTATCATTACCACATCTACAATTACAGTTTCTCAAGTTGTATCTATTAAGGTAATAAGGTGAAAGTCCATGGTTTGTGGTTAATTGGATTAAACATTTATTGCCAATACATCTATTTCTTTTTACTTTAGTAAATATTTTGAAAGCAAAGCGGCCTGATTCATTATTTTCCCATCTTGATAGCACTTGATCGATGAGGACTTTACGAATATGATTTTTGATTGATCTGTCAGATTCTGCAAGGGGATATTTTATTGTAAGTTAAATAGAAGCTGCTTTGGCAGCCAAATCAGCTAGTTCATTGCCTTTTTACCAATGTGGGCTTTAACCTAATATAATGATGTATTACCGTCTACCTGACTTTTAGCAACTTCTATTGAATTATTTTTCGGATTAAGTTTTTGTAGAGCTTTTAATACACTCAGGCTGTTTGTGAATAGAAGATAATGCAAATACGGTTTGTTAAGGTTTCTCCGATTTTAAACTTGAAATATTGCAAAATGTTCAGCTTGAAAAGCTGAGAAGTGATTTTCAAGCCCGTAGTGAAACTCTTAAATTTGATCCTCGCCTTCAAAAACTCAAAAAGTCACGCTAACGTGTTCATTCCTTTAGGACCATAGATGGAATATAGAGCTGTTACTCTAGGAACACCCCTAGCACTTTTACGATTTTACTTGGATGAATCCACCTGTTTTCATAAGCAATCATATTAGAGCCCTCAATTGTTTTGCCAAAAATATGGATGCCTTTATGGTGATTTTTTATTCAAAACCATGCGGTTTCTATATCATAAATCAAATCAACTGATTTTCAATCAGATTCAATACCACTAATTGTGTGTAGAGTATCTGTGGATGTTGTACTGAATACCCCAGTTATTGCTAACAGTGCTTTACATTGAACTCTGTTGATCTTTTGTCTTTGTCTATTTGTACCCTTCCACCAGGTTGCAGCTTCTGACACTAAAATTCTTATTAGGGCTCTTTTAAATAAAATCTTGACAACTTTTCCTGAAATTCTTCTGTTGTGCTTGACTATTGTATGTCTATTTAAAATATGAATCCCACGTGATTTAATGGGCCATACTATTTAGTCTATCATCAATGATGAAGCCAAGGATCCTCATTTGTGAGCTTCATTGATTTACCAGCATACGAACAATATATATATAACGCTATATGTTTATAACGCTTTTTCTTCCCAAAGGGAATAAACTGCATTTTTTTATGTGCAAAAGTAAACTTAGAATTCTTACTCCAACAATCTATTTTTTAAAGAGCTTTCAGTCAGATCTTGAATTCAGGCTTACTGGTTGCTGCCACAAACAGATAAAAATCATCCGCATATGCAATTGTTTTAGTATCTCCTCTGAAATTAATTCGCAACTCCTTATTAGCTATTAGAAATCAATACAGAGTTCCAGAATTAGAACAATAAGGGCATTTGATTGAATATTCTCTATTAAAAATTTGATCACCCTAAGTTAAAAAGACTTTTCTATCGTTGAAAAAACTTGAAACTACGCTAAAAAGGTTTTGGGGGCAATTCATATTTTCCAAGCTATGTAACACTAATGGCCTCCAAACTCGACTAAGGACAATTTTAAAATCTAAAGAAATTATAACACTGTTTTTTTTATAGTTATTTCTTGCCTCAGAAATCCAATTCGTAATGTGAAAAATTGCATCAGTTGTACTTTGACCAGGAATAAAACCATATTGATTTTGATGCAGATAATTATTTTTAATAAGTGATAGAATAGGTTCTGCGTAATCATTTTATCAAATATTTCCCCAACAATATCAAGAAGACAAATGCGACGCAAAGCAGCTGTATCTGTGCCTTTCGACTTGTTAAACAACACAACTTGTGCTATTTTCTATTTTGCTGGGAAATATTCATGGTACAATCCGTTGTACAGATCAACAAACATTTTGCTATTACAGTGAAATGCTTCTTTAATAACTCATGCTGAAATACCATTCGAACATGGAGCTTTTTTGTTATTTAAACTGTTGATAGTATGTTCCACTTCGAATACTGAAAATGGAGGATCATTTGGAGAATTTGCAGGAAGTCGACTATTGTTGTGAATATTTTCATGAAGAGACGTTGAATTGCTATCATCCGACGGGAAGAGAAATTCAAATATAGCATCTGTCACTTCCTCAGAAAATTCGGCTAAAGATCCATCTACTCTTTTAATTGCGCTGAGATGGAAAGATCTACTGTCTGGAAATTTAACTACACTAAAATGAATTCCAAATGGTTCAATTCATGTTAAATTTTCACATAAACTGGACCAATCATTTCGTTTTGTCCAATTTAAACTTATTTTATACTTCGATTCTGCTTCTTTTCGAGTAGCATTCGAAGATACTTCTTATCTCTTATATCTTTGGCCTTAAGCATTTTTCTCTTTGCTCTTCTCACAACACTTCGGAGAACCTCTAGTTTCACAGACCACCAACTATGCTTTTTCTTTAGGTATCACCCTATAAATTACCAAATAGTATTTCAGTGCTTTAATGAACTAAATCTATTTCACTAAACCTTATTATAAAATAGGATGAAATTGAATGGAAGACTTTCTTAAGAATTGGAGGAACAATTCAATTTCAGTCGAAGTGTAGTTCTTACAGAATTTTTATATGTTGAAATTTGTTTTGCCGTGAATGAGTGCGAAATATTTATTTACATTCAAGTCTGTACACATGTGCATTTACTTTGGAAAAATCAGTGTTAATATATATGTTTGCCTTTCTTTCTCTTAGAGCATTTCGAGCTTATTCTCAGAGTAATAAACAATTTTTAAACCCTAAAATCCCACATACTGAGCGTTTTGAAAGTGACGCAGATCTGCAATTTTCTTCTGAAATATCTTGTAAAGTATCTACTAGATGACCGTAAAAATGTGATACTATGATAACAAGGAAAACACATAAAACTGGCTATCGTCAAAATCGCCTCACGGCTATAATAAATATACTGTTGCACAAATGATTTCTGCTTTCATAAAATAATAACTTGGAATAGTTGATAAAGCTTTTCAAAAGAAATACCATAAATCGCATTTTATTCGAAATAAGTCAGAGAAAAATGAAGGAAATCTATAAATATTATGCCCATATTATAGAAAAAGCATTCAAAGTGGAGTACAGTAGTAATGAGAGTTTTTAAACTTTCTTGGGAGAAAAGAAATTCAGATGACTTCCTTTAAACTATTGTCAAACTTGATAACATTTTGTTCAGTAGTTTTCCTTTTATGACCATTTGAAAGAAGAATTTTAATTGTAACCTCACAATATTTACCAGACTGAGAATACTTCTTTATGCCATCCTTTTGCAATATTGAGACTGTAAAAATACATTTGAAAGGTGATCGGAAAATGTTTTAAAATAATTTTAACAATAAATCGATTTGATTTATTCCCCTAAGAAGTCATGATTCTATGTTTCTAAAATATCTACCAAAAGTATTATTGACTTAAAATTTACACTAACACATACATTAACTTTCAAAGGCTATCCAAAACTACATTCTAAAGATAAATATTCAAACGAAGAATTATTTAAGTGTGTCTAAGCTAATTGACGGTTTGGCAAAAATTAAATGCTTGATCCACAAAACTTAAAGTAAAAATTACTGGAATTCTAACAGAAGAAGGCGTACATTGAAAGTATAAAAAATACAAGTTGATTGAAAACTCAGGAAAAGTAATTAAATAAATTCCAACAAAGCGTAAACTAATTTTTGGAAGAAAGGGTGTAAACAACAACAGCCAACAACTCATAAGTGCAAGCGATAACGACAGTGAAAGGTTCTCTCATACTTAAAGATTTCCAGAGATATTTAGAGCAGGAAGCTCCACCTGAGATATATCAAGGTCACGTTTGATAAAACACTTAAGCTGATTTGGGACATAATTTGTAATTTCCGACTAATGCAAGTAAAAAAAAAAGACAACACTAATCTCATTTCCTCTCCAAAGTTTTGCACCACACCATCCGGAGGACTATTGATCCCATTTAGTGACACTAAGCACCGTGTAAAGGGTCTTATTCGAAAGGAACCAAGTTACAAACTTAGAATCTTCTGATACGGAGCTGAGACGTTAGTAAACAGCAATAGCGACCTGTGAAGCAGCCAAGATGTGCAAAAAATTGCTGTATTTATTTGCATAGAAATAAGACAAATACTTTTTACTTAGTAATAATAAAAAAAAGCATTTCTGATTATTTTTTGATATATTTTTTTTAAACCATAATCAGTTAGTAAAGAGAACGAATATATATTTTAAGGTATCCGACTAAGTAAAAACACTTTCTATTGACCACATTAGCGAATTCTTTTTATTGTCATTTGTTGTAGTTCAGATTTCCTTTTCAATTTTTTAAGGAAAAAGAAGGCCTGGCCTACCACATATTTTTCAGCAGAAATTTGTCTTCAATTTTCTCAAAACTTTAATCTTCATAAAAAATTCTCTAATGTTAACATGATATATCAAAAACTAATAGAGGTATTTACACAAAAATTTCAGCTTGTGTTTTAAATAATTTAGGTAATGAAATAAACCAAACGTTTTATTGTTGGAGAAATTCTTTTTCATTTATAGGGGTTTTTAGAAAAAATAAACTTGTGAATTTAAGGAAAAGAGGTATACATGCGTATATTTTTTCCCATAACTTCTTTGCATCTGAAAATCTTTATTAGATTTTGGCTCAAAAAATAAATGAAGGAAAATGGAAACTTTTAGACATTTTTTTTGGATTCCTTCACTTTTATAAACCTTTAATTAAGGGATTTAACTGAGAATGCCAGCTCACCTAAAACTTCTAGGTGCAAATGCAATAAAATATACAATCTAAAATTATACGTAAAACTAAAGAAATAATTTATTATAAAAGAAGTAAGAGCAATAAATTAAAATGAGTGTTTCAAAGCAGAATAAATTATTTCTTATACAATTCTTTGAGATCCATTAACTACACATTCAAGCTCATTAAGTTTCCTCACTGACGAATAAAAATGGATGTATCCATGACGTTAGTAAATTAATTATCTGGAGTTTTCATCATACTTTTGAGTAGTTTCAACGAAGTACCTTTTCTCTTCGCATTTTCATTCGGTTCGTTTAAAAATAAAAGTTAATTAAAATATAACTTTACTAAAAATAGTTTAAATATTGTTTCATCGACATAATTATATTTCTGTAGTGCTTGGAAAAGTACAATTCAATAGCTTTCATTGCGTTTCATGCGCTCTTCTTGTAAGTATTCCAAATTTGTACAAAATAAAAATGAACTACTTAAAAAAGTTTCTAGTGACTAATGGTCAGAGTTTCTCTAAATTTTGACAGGTTTTAGGGAATATTTTGTCAAAATATTTGAGATGCTCCAAAAGACAGTTAATTTTTTAGTAGTTTGTTCAGTCTTAATCGCAATGCGAATCTTTTTCACTACGATTCAATTTACTTTCATGAGGTTTGAATGATTTTTTTTTTACTTTCAAATGAATATATTTTAATTCATTCTCCATGCAATATTTTATGATATTGAAAACCATTTATATGCATTGTATTTCTTGTAAAGAGACTTAAATGATAAAAAAATACATGATATTGTTATAATAAATTAAATTTTTTAATTATAAATAATTTTCTACTCACCAAAAAATATATGTGTGTTGGACACATTGTAAATTACGTACGAAAAGTCGATATACCGCAAATATAGGATGATTATAGTAAAAATTTCCCTTTAAAATGGTAATAAAAGGGAAAATCCTAGATAAAATGTTATTAAACTTGGCAATAGTTCATGGAAATAGAAATAGGTCATGAATAGGTCAAGGAAATTTCTTGGAACTTGTAAAGGAAGTTCTAAGTTGTTGCTACAAAAAATCTAGATTTACATTGTATTTTGGACAATGACTGTAAACATGAAATTTGATTATCTGTCTATATGTGTCAATGTAAGTACTAGTAAACAAATCCAGAGGTACTAGACAAATTACATTTACCATTATTTTTCTAACCTAATTACGTACCTATTTTAATGTTAATTTAATTAACATTAACCTTTAATTCACCTGTTTGTTAAAGCTATTCTTAATAATCTATCAATATAATTGTAAATGCACCGTGTGATTATAATTAAAGTTTCACTTAGAAATGGTCATTAAAGGAAAACTACTGGATCAAGTATTATTAAATTTGGCAATAGTTTAAAGGAGGTCACAAAAGTTTCTTTTCTACCAAAAAAATTAAAAAATTTTTCGTCAGAGGAAAATGACACTGTATGCAATATTACTAAGCAAAATAAAGACACTAGTTTCAAATGTTCGCAATCGTTTCTCAAATGTGTTTCATACCATGTCCAATGTGTATAATCTCAAAAGTATTGTTTACGATGATAATCCGAGTAATTTGTTAGAATTGAAAGATACGATACACAAACATGCGCGTAAAATCCCTCCTGATTTGTTAAGACTGCTCTTGAAAATGCAGTAAAGCGATTTAACTTGTTTTCAGAAAAAACGGTACATGCTTTGTAACACGTTTTAGAAACGATTAAATACATTTTTAATCCATGTATTATTTCATGTACTATTTTACTTAACAATTTTGAATACACCGCCATTTCTTCCCTGATAGTGAGATTTGTGCTATTGTTTTTACTTGAAAAGAAATTCCCATGAACATCTATAGATAATTACTAAATAACATTTGATTCAGTAGTTTTCCTTTTATGAACATTTCAAAGTGTAACTTTAATTATAAATACTATGTAATTTTATTCATTATTTTTAATTTTTGAACCTTTCACTCAATTAAAACGTTTGAACTCAGTATTTGAGTTTTTTTAAATTTAGAAGTTAATTGACTTTTATATTTTCAACCCTTGCCTTTTAAATATTTTTTCTCTTAATTGGTATTTTATCAAATTCTAAAATTTAGAGTAATTTTTGTTGTGAAATTTTATTCATTGTAATTCAATCTATATATTTTTTAAATTTCATATAATAATTGTTCAATGTGTTATGTAATTTCTAAATTAAAAAAAATAATCCAAGAGTTCGCTTTAGGAATATTTTTCAGTAGCTTAAATTTTATGAAAAAAAATAAGGAAATAAAAATTTTAAGTTATTTAACTTTCGAAACAAAATATATAATAAGTGGATGAAAATGCAACCGGTCTCGTATTGTTGTTGACGTTTCTTATCTCCTTTGGATTGAACATCAATTCAAACCAAGCCCGAGAGATCGCATCGCCGGATAAGACAATAAACTCATCCCGTCCCATCATTCATCAGTTGCTTCACAGAGGCACCAATACATTTAATGATATGAGGGAGAGAAGAGGCAAGGGGTATACATTTTTTAAATCTCTGATGAAGAAAAGATTTTTTATGTGGCCAGGTATTAGCCTAGATAAGAGCTTTTGAACACTTCTTGTTCTAGTGCAAGCTGTAGAGGAAAGCCTGGGCTCTTACCTACATACCAGTCATGTTCTGGGGGGATCCTCCATTTTGTTTTAGTTTTTAGTTTAAACAAGGTGTGGATCTTTGCAACCTGTAGTTTAGAAGAACGGAGGTTGGAGGATTCAGAAGAGGGGGATTTTTCCCTTTAAAGCGTTTACAATTTCATTTCCGTGGAATCCTTTCGTCACATGAGAAGGTATGCTGTATGCTCACTGTACTGGTCCTTGCGAATGCAGTTAATTTGGAGATAATGTCTTGGCCCAACTCTTCATGAATTTTTGAACAGTTCTATAAATACTGTATTGAACTATTGCGGTCTGTGAGAATTCAAATTTGGGATTGATCCATCTCCAAGGCGAGGTCCAAAACTTTGTTAAGATCAGATTGAAAAAATGAGCTATGGTCTGGGTTTCTAAAACAATACCACGATTCCCACTATTTGATTTAAAAAACATGTCCTTTCCAGTTCTCTAAAACTCTTTTTGCTTCATCAGAGTAGATTTTAAAGGCTTGATCGAGGATATCACCAATGACCTCAAGGGCCAGCTGGCTCAACAAGTCTTGATGTGCACTGTGTTTTGTAAGATTATTCTAATTAATAAAGGCTTACATCCTAGTTTTATTTAGTTCGAATTTTAAAAACACTAAAAAATGTAACCTGTACTCCGACTGAGTAAATTTGATATTCATTCATTTATTTTCTCCATATTCCCATTCAGCTGTCATGCTATTGGACATGTTGACTTACATTATTTAATCCGCAAATCAGCTGCACATAAAGAAGAAGATAAGCAACAACACCAAGCTAAACAAGTAATTGGATGTTAGCAAATGTGTACAATACGATTTTTATGCATTTTTGACTATTTATAGATAGTCCACGCATAAAATAGTTAGGGCATGCTGCTGACATATAAAATAATGCTACTTAAATTTCTTTCTTAATTTGAGGTTCGAAAGAGAAACCATAAGTATTATATAATGCTTCAAATGCTCTAACTAACCATCCAATAATTGATTAATTCAGGGATATAAGTACTTTTATATTGGTAATAATACTAAACAATTTTACTTTATTAATATAAATCTTTATTTTTATTAAATTCACCATTTTTTTAAATCATATATGTGCCACTAATGATTATAATTATGCCACCATATCAGAAAATAAGAAAATTTTGCAGTAACCATACAAAAGCAGAAATAACAAGTTAGATTGAGAAAAACGAGATTAATAGTTTTTATAAAAAGTTCATACATCACAAATAAAGAATCAAAACAATATGATTAATTAATCGAAGGTTTTCATAAATTGTATTATATCTTATGAGATATGAATGATAAATTTATTTAAAAATTAAAATTAAGTATTCATGTAAGGAGTATGATTAATTGTATTATGATTAATTAATGAATTTTAAAATTTATTTTCAATATTACTTTTAATTATTATTCTTAATGCAATGTTGTTTGGGAATGACTAATGAGTTCCTTTAACTATCCGAATTCTTTAATCATCAATATATCTTTTTCTATACATTTAAGTTTATTTTTTATAAAATTATTTTTAATTAAAAAATTTCCTTTATGCACTTTAGTAAAAAAAGCAAATTCATTATTTTTCATATCAAAAAATAATTCTATGTAGTTAGTCCTAGTATAAGTGAAAAGAAAATTAGTAATTTAACATTTTTAAAAGCTTCGCATAATTTTTATATTATGTGTATTCGATGTTTGGCTGTATCTTCATGATTGATCGCAAATAAAATGATTTT
Source organism: Argiope trifasciata (assembly GCA_026543055.1). Lineage (NCBI taxonomy): Eukaryota > Metazoa > Arthropoda > Arachnida > Araneae > Araneidae > Argiope > Argiope trifasciata. The sequence goes on along the minus strand of JAPMOQ010042318.1, from coordinate 2,631,888 downwards.
AAGAAGATGTTGATTCTAAAGTCATTAAAAGATTACGATGTTAATGAAACTGTATGAGAGATAACCATAATAGTTGTGAAAGTAGAATTAGAAGCATTATAAAGAAACATGAATTAATCTTTCGTTAATACTGATTTCAGTTAATCAAATTTTAGTAAATATGAAATATTCCCATCTGATCTTCTTATGCATGCTTTTTATCTTTCTATATTCTATATCTATCTGTCTGATTGAATCTTAATCGATTCCGCGCTGTCTCAAAATTAGAATAGAATTTGGTGAACATGTTGTTCTTTAGTGCTGGAATGATTGCTTAAGTTATATAAACAATTTACTACACCTCTCTGAAAATATGGAAAGAAAGTAAAAATAGATTTCATGATTAATTTGGATCTAAATAATACATCCTCTAATCATCTGCTAAATTTAAATAAAATTTCAAGCATTTCCCTTTTAATTAAAATATTCAAAGCATTCAATTTATTCATTATCTTTTTTATTTCCTTCTGCTAGTTCACACACGTTCTAATAAATTTATTTACATATCTTGCTCAAATTTACAATCTTTAATGAAATAATTTTTATTCAACCATTTATATATATATATATATATTTTAAAATTGTAGTGGTTGTCACTTGATCATAATACAGTTTTTTCAAATATTAATTCAGTTGTCAAATTCAATTATTTTTTAATATTTTAAAAAGAATTTTATTAGTTTGTAAGGAATATTGAAATCAACAGGTAGTAGCTCAATTAATAAAACGCGAAGATTTCAGTATTTTTCCCATGAGGGTGAGAAATGCGAGGTCAATTTTTTGCAAAAATCTATAATTTTTGGATAATTATTTAACAAAAAGTAACGAAAACAATAAAAAAAATTGTTGACTTGAGTATGAGATGAATTAATTTTTTGTATACATTGATTACAAGCATTTCGATCACTTGCTGGAGTTTTTCAAACTTATTGTTAAAATGCCAAACAATTGTTACGAGATGATGATGATATGCCCACGTTACCTCGGAAACGGGTGTGTGTGTGGGTAGCTTCTGAAGATAAAAACCGATGAGCACCAGAGGCCGGAAGTCTGACTTCTGACTCATATGAAGATGACATACACATATCCATTTCCACAAGACATTTTTACAGGGGAGTTCATTCGCACACTTCACAGATAGAGCATAATTGAAGAACAACAAAGCCTGGACCAGGACCGAATCCTGGATATCCAGATCTCTGGAAAGACGCACTACCCCTAATAAGACAGAACGGTGGAAATTTTAGGAAATAAAGAAAGTACATGAGTCTTCACAAAATTTCATCTAAAAATATTTGTTTTAAACTAATATTATTGTTTTTATAACATAAAGTATGTTCTCTTATACTACAAGCAATTGCTTAACAATGCAGATAGAATACGCCAGCTTTCAACTTAAATTTGATGTGTTGAAAAATCATAATAGTAATTTCTTTGCGGAATAAATGTCATCTTTTTTAAAGATGTTAAGCTTATACTTCATTTACCATAAAGAATCATGTAATATTGCACAGCACAGAAAGTTACCTACAATGATAAGTGTTAGATATTGTTAAAATAAAAAATAAAGAAATGAATGGATAATCTTTGTTTTCAATTTTTTATACCATATTCAAAGCTCTAACTCTAACAATGTTGATCTAAAAACAATTATAAATAAATTTTGCTCAATATTTTACTGATTTTTTATTCAAAGCTATATCTTTAACAACGTTGCTTTGAAAATAATCATAAATAATTTATTGCTTTTCTTGCTTTGATATACTTCAATTATTACATTGCTAACAAGTTTGTTAAAATGTACTTGGGGTCTTCATACGGATGTTTACCTGTATTGCAATGTGGCTAATTTACAAATTCTTTCCTTAACTCGTGTGCAAAATTGTGTTTGTATTATGTATTTCTTCTGCAAAAAAGTCACATTTTAATATTATTTACAGCTTTAATAATCCAATTATATATATATATATATATATATATATATATATATATATATATATATTTATAAAAATAATTTTTGCGTTTTGAATATCTAGAAGGTATAAATATATATTACAAAATCATTTACCACAGAAATAAAACTTAACTTCAAACATCTCAGTGAAATACCAGTTCATAAAACTGATTCCTGATAATAGCAAAAAACATAAAAAGGGAACAATTCCACATCACGAAGTTTTAATGACACATCCATCTCATGAGCATGTTTAAAATAAATATTCATAAGCTATTTATCAGACGAAAGGCTAAACAACTTACAATAACGAGGATTGAACCATCATTAATACAATTCCAATAACCAAGGCATGCTTGAATGAAACCAACGTTATATGTAGCATAATACAGGAAGAAATATTACTGAGCAGATTACGGTCATAATCATTTTGGAAATTAACTCAGTGCGTCATAAAGCAAGGTGGGTTGAGTACTCTATCAAGCTCTAATTAGCTGTACTTTTCCTTCCACCTTATTGGATTTCATGTGAAGGACGATCATAGGGTGCTTAGGATGATTCACATATCTTATGATGCTTTCCCATATTAATGCATTGTTCCCCATAACGCGCTAAAGAATGGGAAATTAATATAACGAATCCTCTGTAATCCTTTCTGTTTCTACTTTAGTGATTAATGTATGTTTTATTAATATCAAATAAATTTAATCTATTCTGTAGTTATTTAATATTTTTAAATATGTAAGAATTAAAATGAAATACTATATTTTTTAAAAGTAATATATGGCTATATTTATTTCTCTGTTTAGTTTTCCTTCTGGGAACACCGCAGTTTTGAGGATAATAAGATTTCGATATGGTGAATGGCTCTCAGCATCCAAGTGGATAAATAAATGGTGTGAGAGTTGGCTATTAATAATGAATGGCATGACCTGTCTCCTACGGGATGGGCCGGTGATGGCTTTTAGAATTCAATCCTAGTTCCCACTAATTCGGTAGATCAATTCCGTTGATCACTTCACCGATAGTTAGACAATTATAATAGCTAGCGACATAGTTTCTCTTATTGGCATTTTTTTGTTTGATGAAAATGATCTGTTAACTAGTCAACTGTTTTGATTTGATTAGAAACTAAACAAGAAAAATATGCAAAGTTATATAATCTTTCTCTTTCATTTTTAAGAACTATACACTGAAGTGATAAAAGTCATGGGATGACTGTTAATATCGTGTCGGTCCTCCTTTTGCACTGCGAAGTGCAACAACTCGACGTGTCATGGAGTCCCCAAGTCGTTGGAAATCCTCTGCAGGAATATTGAGCCATGATGTCTGTATAGACGTCCATAATTGTGAAAGTGTGGATGTTGAAGGAGTTTGGACACGAACGGACCTTTCGATGATGTCCCATAAATGCTCTATGGGATTCATATCGGGCGATCTAGGTGGCCAGATCATGCGCTGGAATTGTCCGGAATGTTCTTCAAACCAATCGCGAACAGTTCTGGCCCGGTGACATGGCGCATTGTCATCCATAAAAATCCCATCGTTGTGTGGGTACGTGAAGTCCATGAATGGCCGCAAGTGATCTGTAAACAGCTGAACATAACCATTTCCAGTCAATGATCGGTTCAGTTGCAACAGAGGACCGAGTCCATGCCATGTAAAAACAGCCCACAGCATTATGCAGCCACCACCAGCTTGAACAGTGCCTTGCTGACAGTTTGGGTCCATGGCTTCGTGGGGTCTGCGCCACACTCGAAATCTACCATCAGCTCGTAACAACTGAAATCGTGACTCATCTGACCACGCTACGGTTTTCCACTGGTCTAGGGACCAGTCGATATGCTCACGAGCCCAGGAGAGTCGCTGCAGGCGATGTCGTGTTGTCAGTAAAGGCATTCGAGTCGGTCTTCTGCTGTCATAGCCCAAGGAAGACAAATTTCGCCGCACAGTCCTATCGGACACGTCCGTCGTACGTCCCACATTGATTCCTGCAGTTATTTGACGAAGTGTTTTGTGTCTATTAACATTGACTATTCTACACAGACGTCGGCGGTCTCGGTTTTTATGTGCAGGTGGTCGCCCACTGCGCTGTCCATGATGGGATGTGATGCCTGAAATTTCATACTCTCGCCACACTCTTGATACTGTGGTTCTCGGAATGCTGAATTCACTATCGATATCCGTAATGGAATGACCCATGCGTCTAGCTCCAACTAACATTCCACGTTCAAAGTCTGTTAATTCTCGTCGTGCCGCCATAAATCACGAAAAACCTGTTCACATGAATAACTTGAACACAAATGAAAGCTCTGGAAAACGAACTGCGCATTTATACTTTTTCGCTGCGATACTACTGCCATCTGTATATTTGCATATTGCTATCCCATGACTTTTGTCACTTCAGTTTAAACAGAGAAAGTAAGTTAACGTTACGACTAATAGAATAGTCTATAGTAATTGCAAACCTTTCCACTTTCAGCTCTTTTCGTTCCTTTCAAATATTATTTTTATAATTTTTGTCTTTAAATATTAATAATAAATTGGCAAAAGCCTTCAGAATTTCATAGTAAGAAAAATAATATGACATCATTTAGTTGAGAAATGCGATACATTCTGTCCATTTGGTATAGCACGTAATTCAGTTCTACAATTATTTTCTCTATTAAATTTCTTAAAACGTGAAAGTTTTGTAGAATGCGCTTAATTCAATGAATTTTCTAAAACAAAACTACAGTTTTAAGAAGCATTATGTCTAAATCAGAAAAATCATTTGAATGAAAATCATAACAAAAATTCTGAACTATTAACGAACGCAGTTTGTAACAATGTCGATTTTCATTAGTTAAGAACAGAATTCATAATTGCCAATAATAATTCATCGACAACAAGCCAAAATCATCTGTCAAAAACCTGAAGAAATATGCCATCAATCATATTTCTTCAGCCAGCTTCTTCAAATTGACTAGAACTTATAGTCTTTTTTTAAGATTCGGATGAATTTTACTGTTTTGATTTTAACATTTTTCTTGTTACTTCGCACTCCCCTTAATCGATACTCTACGCACTGTGATAAGTATAACCGTAACCAATGTGATAGTAATAATGAAAAATAGCTCAATAATTCATAATTTGAAAAGAACAGCTAGTCTTCATTATTATTCTGAGTTATACGATTACTGATCAAGTGAATAAAAATCATTCATAACTCAGAAAGATAACTATTCTTCATATCTGATTCCTGTAATTCATTTGGTCACTTTTAATTCTATTCATCAGTGTTTAGTATGTGTACAAAAGAAGAAAAGTTTCATATATTCTATTAGAATTATTGCCGTCGTCTTGCCTTAAAGGTTAAGCACCTTCCCCGCAATCTGGGCGTACCGGGTCCAAGTTCGATAGAATATAAGGCCTGGTTGTTTCTTTATGTTCTATCTGCCAGATGTATAAAGAACCCCCCCCCCCCAGAAAAAGGGGTTTTGCAAGCGAATATGTGTATGTTATCTCCATTTGAGCTAAAAGTCAGTTTTTCGCCTTCGGGTGCTCGGGGGTCTTTACCCTCAGTCACTTCATCCCCTTTCCGTGTTAACACGGGCACCACACCATCATTAGCATTCTTACAGATATTTCAATAATTTCAGATCATCAATTTCTGATGCCCTGAATATAAATACTCTGATTCTACAATACCAGATTTTTTAAAAAAAAATGTATATGTTTCGTTTCATTAAATAAACTTAAACAGCGAATTAAATAAACCTTATAAAATTAATAAGATCATTAAAAGGAGAATTTTTTAGCAATTCCTAGAAATCTGTAATTTTCCTTGATTCTTATAATTAAGATATAATAGGCTTCAAAATCAATCTTAAGTATTTGAAAATCTATAGTGGAATTGATGATTTATTTAGCTATTTAGCTCTTTCATTTTCTTCTATTATTATCTTATGAAACAAAGAAAACTTCAACAGATTCTAATCTGTTTTGTCCAATTCGTATTTAGGGAGATTTAACGTACAGTGTAAGTATTGCTTGCTGGAACGAGTCTACTTTTTATTTGAATTAAAGTAAACTGATAATTAAAGGTATCCTTTTTTTCTCACTTTATCGTTCTTTTATAAAAGAAATCCAGGAAAATGCATCAAGCCCTTTATTAGCAAATTAATATTATTTGTTATCCAATATCAACACAAGTAGCCGTATTATTACCTACTGTAATAAAATTGTCATACTTGTGGAACTTTTTTATCCTAAACAGTCAGAAGTTTCTTCTAATTTCAATCAACGCTCTAACAAAGAACTTTTGTTCGCCCTTTATCTATTTAAATATTTTGTTTTATTTTCTTTGGATCTAAATGTAATTTTAAACAAGATTAATGAAAATTTAACTTGTCCAAATTTACCATAAATCTGTCTCCACATTAATTTCATTTTAATATATGACATTGAGATAAAACAAATTATAAACTAGTTTAATATGTTTTCAGCAAAAAATTGATTTTTTAACCTAATTTAATAACTTTCTTAATATTTTACATCTAATTTACGTTTATTTTCACAAAATATTATTCAAATTTAAAGCATATATTGCAAACACCAAACACTCTTTAAAATATCACACATATCCATTTGTTTAAAATTTAAACTTCAGATGCTTTCATTCAAAACAGAGCAGCTATAGATTTTGTGAAATTTCATCAGAAGCATCATTTTGCATCAGAAGAAAGGAGTACTTCTAAAATCTCATGCCCTTTTAAATTAGGGAATGTAAATACAAAATGCTTTCCAAGGTAATGATCTACGTATATTCATATAAATAAAGAATATCTACGTTATTTTTATATCAAGTATTTCTATACGTATTTCGCACTAGTAAAAGTACCAAATCAATTAAAGTAAGCATATGTAATGATATTACACCAAAAATGTTCAATCACAGTTCGATGCATGCTGCTTAAAAAATAGTTTGAAATAACATGTTTCAGCAAATAATTTGGATTTTATTTGCTAAACACTGAAAGTATTATTTTATTTTTATTTTATTATTCCCTGAATTATTTTAGTATTTAATTAATGGAATGCAAATACCGCATAGTGGATTAAAAAAGTATTACTTGCATCACACTTTGCATTTTAAAAATTTAAAACATGTTTTCAAAATTAAATTCTTAATATCCTTCTAAGAAATTGATACAAGATGTTGTGAAATTACAGATCCAATATTGAAAAAGCGAAAATATTTCGTAAACTTTCAAAGCCTTTAACGAAAAGTAATTTTGTTTTTGTAAAAGTAGAAACATAAAATCGATTTAAAAAGAAATGCAAGCTTGTATTATGCGTTACTCTGCGAACAAAGTCTCTTCTCCCAAATGATTGTAGGAAAAATATATAAAACGGATTCTTCTCAAGAATGCTGAGATCTTCCAGATTTCACTGCGAAAAAGGAAAGAACAAAATAACGTCATATTTGTAAAGCATTATTGATATTATTCAAAAAATACTGGGATGATCTTCTGAAAAATGAAACGAAATGGTATTCCGTGTATTCTTTGAAAAAATTATTAAGTTTAAAGAAGGTAGAGAAATGGGATATAGAAAAAAAGAACACTTTTTTAATATAAAAGAATATTTTTCAGTGAAAATATTTTAGTGTTGCTCTTGCTCTGATTTGCTGTACGGTTGCATAGAAAAGTGGAAAACTTCTTTATAATAACCTAGAAATTCTTTATTTTCTTTAAGCTGATTTAAAAAATATTTCAGTACTTCATTTTGAGCATTACAAGATATTTTCAGAATCTAATATTTTATTATTTAGTAATATAAATCAACTTATATTAACTGCAGTTTTATTCCCAAAAGTAAAATGGTTGTTCTTAAATTATACTTCAAAATCAGCACTGTGCATTTGGATTTGATATATATACATAAAAAATAATGAAAATAATTTGCCCAAAATATTAGCAAGATTTTTCTTACTTCTGAAGTTGAATTATGTGTTTGAATTTTATTTTGCTATACATTTCAAAAAAAAAGAAAAGAAAAGAAAAGAGAGAGAGAGAGTAGACTAAACATAATAACTTTTCTAAAAACCATGAGAAAGAAAAATTGGCAATATCAGTACTGTTATTGTATTCAATACCGATGAATTGTAGATGAATTTACCTAGGTTTTTCTCTATGAGCAATTCGATATAAAGTAATGTTTTTTTCGATTTCTCTAAAACATTAAAAGCAAAGATGGTAGTAGATCGCCGTTGGTGATGCATCTAAATATCATAATTTTTCATATGAAATAAAAATTTAAAAAATTGATGGGCTTGTGTCTAAGAAACAGTGGTTGGTATTATTTCTTGGTATTGTTGTTTTGTTTTTTAGAAATCACTCAAATATGGAAGGCAAGGGAATATGGGAATATGATAGGAAAAGTCCCCAAATGTTTTTAAAAAGTAATTGTCGAAATCCTAACAATGTTTATGGATGGAGATAAAAAATTTTAGATCTTCCCTCGTACTTTTCAACAGAAATTATTTTATACTGTATGGATTAACTTCAAAAATTAGATGCTTGATTGAAGAAGTATTTTAAATTGCAATATTCTTGTAGTTATTTATGGTACTTGTTATAAACAAGTCCGCTGAGGAAGACAGCGATTTTAATCCGAATTTGCGCAGTAGCTTCTAAAAGTAAAATCCTGTGCAACCGAGGATAGAAGTCTGAGTATAAACTCATATAAAGAAGACAATTGCACATTCGCTTGAACAACCTCCTTTTACAGAAGAAGGGTTTTTCATACACCTCACCGATAGAAAATAGAGGGAAGAGCAACTACGCCAGAATCTAGATTCAAGCTCAGGATGACCAGATCACTGGAAAGACGAGTTACTCCTAAGATAGGGAAGCCAGTAAATTGCACCGTAATTATTAAATTTTAATCATTACTAGTATTTTTAAGGAAATGTCGAAATACAAGCTTAAAACAACTGTAATTTTGATTATAAATTTTAATATTTTTCCTGTATACAGAAGGATAAGATTCTTTTCATTGACTTAAACGCAATTCAAAAATAGTTTTAATAATAATTAGTATACATCAATTCCTTGATATAATATTGACTTTTAACAAAAATGTTGGAATAAAAAGAAGTTGCAGCCAGCGTCATGGCATAGGGATAACATAGGGTTCTGGGTTGGTTCCGGCATGGTTCTTCTTCTTTTGTTCTATGTGTGAATATGCCCTAATGTAAAAAGGTTGTGTAAACGGATGGGTGATGAGAGAGTTTCAAAGGCGTGATCTTGGCCCTTGTTAGTGCTACTAAAATAAGAGACACAGCCTATCGTCTTAACTCGCTGTCTTCATAACAGCATTCTTGTCCAATGGCAAGTGCCATAAGAAACAACAATAGAAATTGCAGATCATTTTATATTAAATATATACATGAATTTAAATTGTTGAATTCTATATATAATTCTACTTCTTTATTTATGGCAACGTATTAAATTTAATAAAAGAAATTTCAAAAAAATTCTAGCACTCTTGGAAAACAATTATTTGAATATAATTCAGATAGATATATTAAAAACAAAGGTAGCATTCGAATGATTTTCAGTATGTTGAAAATGTACGAACTCTAGTAAATTTGTAGAAAAAATTCTG
>JAPMOQ010042318.1:2598067-2617242 GCA_026543055.1 Argiope trifasciata | reverse complement strand
AAAAAAATCACACACACACACACACACACACACACACACACACACACACACAGCTTAAACTGATTATTGATTTAAATTAAGACAAATAACGACTGTGTAATAATAATGTTATCACATGATAACTTGAAATTTTCGATCGCAGATTTCAGCTTTTATAACATTTTGTTTTCTTCCTACACAAGCAAATAACAGCAAGCAGACTGCTGATTCAGTAACCTGCACAATACTGTAAATCGTCAACTAAAACTTGTCATCCTATATTTTCCCAGAATGTATTTACAGAATAAGATCTTACGAAAGCTCCCTAGATAGCAATTGTAATTGGTCGATCCGAAGTCTAGAAGGACTTCTTTAATTAATTAATGGCCGAATTCTTGCCACTTAAGAAACAAAAGTAGTTCTTGTTTTCTTTTATATGCTTCCTGCTATTTGTAGAAGATATTAGATGCGCAATTATTGTTACAAACATCCCTCTTTGGAGATAATATCTTTACTTATCTCTCAACAAAAGATTCAGAAGCAATACCATTGCTTATCTCTAAACAAAAGACACTGTTTTCGGTTCATTGAGCTTCATTCTTTAATCTTTTGTAGGGAATTAACCCCAATATTCTCTTTTAAGAGGTAATAAACTCGAGAAAGGGAAATAAATTTTTCAAGTATATATTGTTCTTTATGTGATAGAAGCTTTTAAAATAGTATAATTAAAGTCGAATTTTATTTTTTATTATTTATAATTAAAGTGTAACGAATAAAGATTTTTCCCCTATTGTTGTTATCTGGAATAAAAACAAGTAATATAAAAGAAATAAATTTCTGCTTTTTCAACAAAGGGCAATTTTATTTATTTTTTATATTTACTTTTTTATTGAATAATTACAATCAATATAAAAATGTTTAAACATGTGATATAATCACTATATTAAAAGACAAAATATAAAGTGAATTTTCCATTTTCCTTTCTGTATTTGATGTTGGAGTATTATTTTTGTTTGTTACTTTTTCTTCACTATTTTTTACTTTTCTAATTAATGAAGCTGATGGCGGTCTATAATTCCTCATCAAAAAGTTGAACTCGCATTCTCTACCTTCAAGTAAAAAAATACTGAAATCTTTTCATTTTTCCGACTGCCTGTTGCTTTCAACTTTTATTACAAACTGCTAACACTATTCAAAGCATTAGAAATTATTTGAATTTAATTCATGAATTAATATTTGAAAAAAATAACTGTATTACAATGCAGTGTCATCAACTACAAGATAAAGAAATATGTGTTTGAGCTTGAATTCATGAATAAAAAGTATTTTATTAACGATTGAAAATTTGAACAAGATATATAAATAAATAAATATATATTGAGTGTTCAGCTATTTGAGGAAACTGGATAGCTGGAGGATAGTGTAAGGTCAGGACGACCAAGTCTAAGACAGGCACATTCAGCTCGCGTTATAGCCGAAATGGAAACTTTGACGCCATAATCTAAATGTGGAATGCATATTACTATGATAAACGATCAGTAACAAGTGGGGCAATGGCAATTTTTAATGGCAATTTTTTGGCAATTTTTAATGGCAATTTTTTGTATTCTTATTTTTATTCCTACCTCCAAAAAATGCTTAAATTTATCGTTGCTAAACTTGCAAACAGTGTTTTTTCTGCTTAATTTTTTGGGTTTTATACATTTTAAAAATTTCTACGGATTTTTTTCTACCCAGTGTAACGACTTCCAAATCATATTTGGGAGTATAGATTCGTAATTAAAAACGAAATAAATTTAAAAGTATCATGACTTTATTACCGGAATTTCAACCTCCTCATTCTTAAGATCATTCGAGTTAAGACATCTTAAAATATGAGAGGATCCAATTTCTCTTATTAAGATAAGAAGAAAAAATTCTATTTCCTTAAAAGTCTCGCGGACAGCCTATGTTATGAAAGGATTTATATTCAATAGATTATCCTAATTAGAGGTTTGGTTATTACTAAAATTTGTGGGCTGGATAATCTGGTTTGTAGGACGATGATTCGTATCACTTGGGTTGCGAAATCGAACCACTTCGGTTGAAGACTCTCCGTGTGTGTGATGGCTGATACCTATATAAATCTGCCATGACCCCAATGTCCTCCGTGTCTGGACAATACCACTAGGGGTGCTGGTTTAGAGGTGGTTGTTCTCTTATTCAAGTATTAATTACAATCTGTGAATGAAATGCATGCGTGAAATCCAGTCCATAAAAAGAGTTGAGATGCATGTTTAGCTAAGTTGTACACTCTGGCTCCAGATGGCACTACTGAAACAAGATACTTTTTCTCGGTATAAAATCATTGCATTCGTTAGCGTGCATGTACTATGACAAATGCCATTAGAAACAACAACAAAAGTTATCATTGAACGTCCTTTAATCTCTCATAAAATCTTCCTTGCCCGGAAACTATTCTGAACGAGTATTTCTAACGAAGAAAGGACACATCATGGATATTCAATCAATCTCACTTAACGAAATGAAGAAATTTCAATATAAGTTGTCTCTAGCCTCCTCCATAATTTCAATAAACAAACATTTGTTGCCTTTCATTATTGGCAGAGTTAAAGAAATATTAAATAATTATTATTTGTAAAATGGATTTAATTAGATTTCCTTAAAATAGACATACTGAATTAAAACCTAATCATATTCTACTCAATGGTAAATGCGGAATTTAAGGATGCAATTATTCTCTTTTAACTAATATCATTGCCCAAACTTTAAAATATTAGGGTACTCAAATGAATAGGTACAAAACTACAGTACGGTTATAAATGAATACTTTATTCAAATTATAAACCATATACCTGAGCACAATGTTTCCATTGATTAACAAGCCGGAGGATTCCTTGTTCCCAGATATTCTGTGACTGTGACGAGGCCAGTCCTTCACAGCATCCTTGAATTTGCCGTAGAGTTGATTCATTTCCCTTTCAGATGATTTTTCAGAACCATTCATTCCGGCGTGTACTATGAGACAAGCCAAAGGTACTCAGGCGCATCAAGAACAAAAGAACCGGGATTACTCAGGGAGAACATGGTTCTGCGCTATGATAACTCAAGTGCACGCGTCTTCAAGGTCAAACACGATGAAATAGCCAATTTCAAGTGGAAGCAGCTTGAGTCCTACAGTTCGATTTGCATGTTTTTGATCCAATTAAAAATAATCTGAAAGGGAAGCGCGTAAACTCGGATGGCGAACTCAAGGACGCTGTTAAGAACTGTCTCACCACGGTCGCTGGAATTCTACGAAAAGAGGGAATCCTTCGACTCGTTAATCAACGGGATCGTTGTGTTTAGGCTTATGAGGCATACTTTCAATAAAGTTTTCACTTGTATCCAGAATGTGGTTTCGTACCTTTACATTTGAAAATCCTTTTTACTAAAAGCGTCACATACATATTTGTCTATAATTATATATTAAAAATGAAGAAGAAGAATAAATAAAAAAAACTTATCTAGACACTGCTCCGACTGTGGTTTCATGAATTTTAATTTCATATGACAAATTTTGATTCCTAAATAAACTGTTATTTTTGCCTTCCTGCTCAAGACCTTTATTTTTAATTTAATTCAAAAACACCATTTCACTAAATATTCAACAGGGGAATAGAGTTTCAGAATTTAGTTTAAAATAAATTTCATATTTTTACAAAGAGAAGATTAAAAATATGCTATAATTATTGAAATGAAAACGCTTAATATGCTACATTAAAAAAAAACACATAAAATGAATCAAATAAGTTTGCTATCCCCACTTAAATTCTGCAACCACGAATTTTCAGAGCCGTTTATGTGAAAGCAAGTGAAATTATTTTACATTTTTATCCACTTTTGTTGATCTAACATATTAAATTAAAAACTGAACAGTGATAATATTCCTCTCCTTAAAACTTCTTCTATATGTAAAAGAGTGTGTAGAGAATATGAGAAAAGAGAGAATGTCAAAAAATATATTTCTAAATCCTTCTAACGCTTCTATTGCAACTTTCTGGATAGTTTGAAACTATTACATGTTAAACATTGATTGCTCTGTTTGGGTTAATATCCCAATGAATATGCCTTTGAGAAAAAAGTTTGATGATTGTAGCTGTGAACCCTTTTTTTCTTTTGTAATTGGTCTTATACACAAAAATATTCTAAAGGCCTATTAAAAAATCCTATGTTATGATATATATTATCAGTTTTTTTTTGGAAATCAAAAGAGTTAAAATACGGAAAAATTATGAAAACTCTACATAACGCATAAAAATAATATGAAATCAATATTGTTATTTTATTTAACTGAAATTATGCTATAAAATTAATTAAATTAACTGTAGTTAAAAGATTCAAAAGTGCCGAATTAGAGATTCTTCGGCGTTTTATTCATGAAAATCAATCGAATAGTTATTTTTACATAAGCATTCTACACACGAAATAACAAAAGACATTTTAAAATCTATTAATAGTTATCTAAAACCAATACATATTCAAGAATGGTCCAAAAAATATTAAACTTCCAAAACTAATTGGAAGTTAAATATTTAAGTTAAGAAAATCAATGAAAACCATTTTAAAAATCTCATTAGCCTTAATTACTTATGAGTTCATCGGAAAGCCCGTTACAACGTAATTGCATTGTTCGACTTTGTTTATGAATACAATAAATCGTTAAGCTCTTATCATTAAAGCACTGTTTCGTTCGATTACAGTAAACTCTGAAAGTTTAATATTTTTTGTTATGATTTTGTTGCATCTCTCAAAAGAAATGCGAATATATTTAAATTCAGATTTCTGATAGGTATTTGAATATTCTATGAAGTTTTTTTAAAATAAATGCTTGGTTATAAAATCATTTTTATTTTCTAAAAATGTAACTATCATCGATACTTTAGTTTTTTTTTTACAAATACTTCTTAATTTATCCTTTAATTTACAATTCTAAATGGATTTTTCATTCATAAATCTTTTATTTAACCTGACTTCCTCGCAGTTTTATGGCTGATCAATATTGCATGAAAGTAATTATTGTTATTTTATTTTATTAATTAATTGTATTTTTGAACTCTTATTTTAAACAAAAATTAAATTTATTTAACTTTTTAAAATAAAGATCATTTGCTTTAATTAAATGTTTTTGTCGATAACTAAAATTTCAACATTTCTCTAGAGATTCAAATAATTTGTTCGTAATTAAAGCTTGCATTGGTTTGTCATTGTCTTAAAGTTGCTCTTAAGCTTATTCAGTGGCTTTAACTCTTTTATAATTTTTACAAGAAGTGTTCGAATGAAAAGGTACGAAACGATACTGTGAGCATAAATAAAGATTTTCTTCAAAGTGTACTCCATAGGTTTAAACAGAACGATCCCATTTGATTAAAAAGCCGAAGGATTCTTTGTTCCCAGAATTCCTGTGGCCGTGAAGAGAACTAGTTTTCCACAGCGTCCTTGAGTTCACCGTACGAGTTGAAGTACTTTCCTTCCAGATGTTTTTTCAGGAAATCAAACACGTGAAAATAACAGGGCAACATGTTAGAGCTGCTCCCACTTGCCTTTGGCTGGTACCGCGCGTGTGACCCAGGAAACGTCAGAATGCACGTTATGATGGAGCAGAACCATACTTTCCGTGAGTATCCCTCGTTTTTTGTTCTTAATGGATTTGCGCACTCATCGGAGTGTCTCACAGTACACATCGGAGTTAATGGTTCTGTAGTGATCAAGGCATTCATAAAGTAGGGTAGCTTGGGCGGTGAACTGAAGAACACTGTGAAAGACTGGGTCTCGTCACCGCAACAGTAATACTGAAAACAAGTAATCCTTCTACTCGTTAATAAATGAGAACATTAGGCACAGGTTCGTGGTGTATATTTTGAATTAAGTTGTGGGAGTTTGATGTTGGCTCAGAATAGAACCTGGGACCTTTGGATTAGGAGGCCGATAACATAACGACAGGATAAAAGCATGCTCATCTGTTTTATTAAGATATCACCACAGACTCACCCACCACTTCGATGATAGCCATAGTGTCGTTTCGTACCTTTTTCTTTGAATACTCCTTGTATTTAGAGAACGAACATAAAATATTTAAAATGCTAGTCATGTTCCTATCCATTTATTCAAATGTGAAGGAGTAAGCCTTACTGTGTTTTTTTTTAATAAAATGTATATTTAACATTCAGATGAGTACACATTCTAAAAATTGTAAGATATTTACGACAGAACAAATGTTTGATTTTTTAGCTTTTTCGCGCGGAGGACAAAGATAAAAGAATCTTATATTTACTTTCACAAAGAATATTTACTTTTGTATCTCATCAGTAGAAAAACTCAACATAGTTCAATTTGCAGAACGGGCAACAAAAATAATAGATGAAGCAGAAGAGTTTGGTGTGGTTACACACATGTGATCTCTCAGACGAATGACTGAAAATTTGAATCAAGGAAAAGAAACAGGACAATAATCTCATTGCAGTTTTTCATTTTGTGAAATCAGCAGCAGGGGAGAAAAATCTGGTTAAGAAATCTTCGATACTCACACATATTATCTTGAGTAGGAAATTCTTATGCCATTTCCCCAAAAAGAAATTTATAAAAGTTCAGAACAGTTTTCTTTCCTACTGAATATATGGTTGAGAAATGCTTTAAAGGTATATTTCAATGGTTGATTTCATATGTGTATATTTAAATCATTTTAAATGTGTAGGAATTAATTGTTAGTTGTTACAGAAATATTTCCTTTATAAAAGCATTTTTTCAAATATTAATTTATTATTTGCTAGAACATATTGAGTTATTTGCAGCATAAACTAGATCAATCAGAAACTAGAAGTCTCTGAACATATAATATTTACTAATTATTTTGAGTTTTAAACATTTGTTATTAATTATGTATATCTCTTATATGATAATTAGTTTAGCTCTTTTTTGTTTCCTACTTCAGTCAAATACAGAAATTTCACAAACTATTTAAATATATAGAAATGCAAAAACACTCTGAGTAATTATTTCTAATATAATGCTAAAGATTTAACCAGCAACCTCAGGCACATAGTAGTAATTTATATAACCTAGTTGCATTTAAATGATAATGGTAATTGCTTTAAAATTTTACTTATGATGCAATTTTGAAGAATTCAGTAGCTGTCATGGGGCAGTACTTTCATATTTTCAAAAGATTATCTCAATATACAGGAAAATGTATATTGAGATAATGCTGTAACATATAATTGGGTGCTCCCTATATAAAGTAACTTTGTTTTCAGATGGCTTTAGAACTATCGATGAAAAATCTTCAGTTTTCCTACTTATATGGAAAATTTAAAGTAGATATGTGACCTTCATATTAAAATAGCATAAATCAGTTTTTATGGAAAATATTTCTTATGCCGATTTTGGAAAATAGAATGCTGAAATGCAAACGTAGTATTTTCATGCAAGATATTCTACTTAAAGTTGCATTCATAAATCTTATCAATGAATACTTTTTTTCACTAGTAAAAGAAAAGTTTAATATCGTTATTATTGCTATCTGGCCGATAATCCTGTAATAAAATACGACTTACCCATATAACTTATGAATAAAATGATTTAAAATTGGCAGGAAATAGAAAGATTTTCGAAACATTTTTTTTTCAATATCTTATAAATAAGCAATACCTAAAATCATAAAAAAAATATCTAATGTAATTTTATGAACAGTTTTTTCAGTTTTATTTCAAAATGAAGTTTTTTTTTTCAATCTCAATCCGCACAATCTCATATTGACGCCATTAATTGTATTGCACGGGAATGAATTATGACGTCTTTAATAAAAAACAAGGATCAATGTTTTGGGTATTTTATTCAATGGAAGATATCAAACTAAAACGGGTCCTCAAAACCACCTAACAGCAGATAGTTTAGGGTTAGTAAAAATAGAACATCACGCGTTGGAACAACAAGCTTTCATTATAAACTATAATTCAAAAATAATGAAAGTCTGGCAAAAGCAATTCAAAAATTTGAGAATTTTGACCTCTAAGAGTGTGTTATTCAACAAAACTGTATTTCTTTCTATTTAATTGTTAAAATCAAAGGTCTATGCCACCAGGCCCATGCGCACGGGCATGAAAAGAGAAAAATCAATGAGGTAGCAACAAAATTCAACTGCTCTTAAGCAAAATAATTATAGAAGTTTTCAACAAAAGAGTGCGTATGTGCCAGCAAAACCATAAAGTCGATTTACCCCATGTATTATTCAGCGTACATCCCTATCTTGGTTCCTTTAAAAATTCAATAAAAATATAACAATTGAAAAAAAATGTGTTTTTTTTAATTTAATTCCAATTTTGGGGTAACTCTTCGATCGTGTAGCACTCCATTTTTACAAACCCATTTCTATCAGCTGTCAAATGTTTTTTTTTCTTTTTTCTGAAAAAATATCGCAGTTTCGTGCACGAGTGATGGCAAATTTAAATCTTGAAACATCTTTTGCATAATTCATGATATTTGTTATGATATTTTCTTGAGGAATTTGTATAATAGCCTTTCTTCTATCAAAAGGAAATAAAAATACATTAAGTGAAATTAAGTCAATACGTATAAAAATCAAGTAATTTGAATAAGTATTGCATATGATGATTGAGTTTATATTGAAAATTGAGTTTGAATATCTTAATTACAATTCTTTAAGTATTTTTTCGATTTTTCATGGAAAAAATAACATTTCTTTGAAAGAAAACAAAGTTTCACTCCTGATCCATTTATTGAAACGCAAATTCAATTGAATTATTTATGAAGTAAACATATCCCAATGAATCATATTGCAATTTCATTTTCCTCAGTATTTAAGATAGTCATCATTATTATTATTATCATTCTAGACATTGAGTACGGAAATAAATTTCGTAAATTCCTTATATTCCTAAGATAGTGTCACTTAATTTTTTTAATATGATGCAATATACATACTTACTTCATTTTATGATACCACTTATATTATCAACCATTAATTATCTGATTCCTTATTAGAAATTGCCCACCATTATTCGATAGGACAAGTTATCAGTATATTCACTCATTAGACCTAACTGTTACAAATTGTTAACTTAATTGATTAAACATAAACGATATCAGTACAAATTATCGATTGTTTTCCTTATAATGATTTAAATTTTGTTCATTCAAATCAGAATTTCCATTAAGAAGTATAATATTTTTAATTAAATATACATATGAAAATTTTAATTCTTATTAAATAATCATGCATGTAGTCAAATTATTAATGTAATTGAATAATTAAACATAAACTGTTTATGTAAAAAGAATTGATTGTTTTCCTTATAACGATTTAAATTTTGTTCATCTAAATTAGTCATTAAGAAATATAATATTTTATATTAAATATACAAACGAAAATTTTAATTATTAGGAAATAATCATGTGCATGGTTAAAAACGCCAAAATAGAGATGAAAATTAGGTTTTGTTTATTGGGAATTATTTAATGAAAGACTTGGAAACAAATAAGAAAGGAACAGTAGATAAAAATAGCAATTTATCCATGCAGAAGAAAATGATTTGTTATACTTATTTATCTATATTAGTATGTATATTAAAATTTTAAAATATTTATGCTTTTTTCAATGAATTTTATGTTATGTTTTTCGGCATTACATTTTTTCCTATTCCAATGATAAATAACGATATTTTTTGTATATAGAAGAAATTTGAAAGCCATATTTTATCCTCTCTTAAATAATTCTCATATCATAAACACTGATAGCGGCTCTTCTGTTAAAGTTTGTCTTTAATGAAAAAAATACCAAGCATTTTTGCATGCAAATCAGGTCAAATGATGAACCGAATTTTTAAAAACATTAACTATTACATAAAATAAAGGGATTTTTTTGCACATGAATACCATATTAATCAATAAAGTACTTTCAAGAGGTGGTTATTTCTTTATAAGAATGATGAGGAATAATAAAGCAATTTGTTATTTGTGCACTATCAAAAAATTTTAAAATGTTGAAAAATGAAATTAAAAGCCACCATAATTAATTTACCATAATATCAGGGATATGTTTATAGTTTTTAACCACTGTTTTTATTTTGAATTAGGAAGCATATGTTACTCCTATAAAATACCTGAAATTTTAAATATTATCTCTCATTCTATGAATATAAGAAAATTTTTCATGGAATGTGATTAATTTGGTAACGTAAAGAATGTGATTTAATTTGGCCTTATTCTAGAGCTTACAAAAATTTTCAAAAAAAAAATTAATAAAATCTTTTATAGCTTTAAATTTTTATTAAATATCATCAAGCAATTACATAAATTAAATTATTTAAAAACGAAAAGCAGATATGAAATATTTTAATTTTTACAACCAACTCAAAATTAACTTATCAACAATATAAAATCCTTTACAGATATACAGATATAACACAAGAAAAAAATATGAAATCAGATTTTTCAGTGTTACAAAGTAATACTGAAACAATATGAACTTTCCCCAATAAATAAATATTGCTATTTTAAAGCAATCAACATTAATCTAAGCATTGATTGTTTGTATTAGTAATTATGGTTTGCGTGAAATTCGTTAAAATTTTTTATTTATTATTTAAACTAAAAAGATAAGTTATTTATTACTTATCAAATAAAATATATGTATTATAAATATATTTATTATAATTAGCAACAGAACGAATCTTGTAATTTTCAAAACAAAAATTTTGATGAGAATTTTGTAGGGTCTATAAAAGAGTTTTCGAACAGTTTATTTTCTAAGATATTTATGTACAAACAGATACATTAACTTGCCTCAATTTTATTTGTGTCAATTCCTAATTGTTATTTATTTAGTTGATCTCTTTAAATTGACAGTTTAGTTTACTATCCATTGAATCTAATTATAAACTAATTAAATTTACTGCAATAAGGAACATTTTCTTTATTGAATTAAGTTAAAGCATAAAGCATTTGCTTGATTTGAATAATTGCTTACTGCGTTATTCATGAAATTAAACCACAAGATCCATGAAAATGGTTATAAAAATCACAGCATAAAGTAGGAAGTGTTCTAGGGCAATATTTTAGAGCCCATAAAAAATTGTAATATCCGCTACAATTATCTAAGGAAAATCACTTTTTATAAATCATTCTTTCAATTTTCCAAATCAATATAACAAGGGTATTTGCGTCAGGGTCAAAGTTATCTCATTTATGTTTTATATATTAAATAAATCTTACATTGGTAAAACAGAAAATGTGCATATAAAAAGTAAATTAATGAAAGGGCATTGAACCACATATTCATTATATTTTATTCAGAATGTTTGGAAAGTGACTTCAATTTTATGAAGACACATTAAATATCCGTCAATTTGTCATAGGGAAAAGCAAATTATAAATGAATTCATTTTCAATTAAAAAAGTAAATAACTTAATCTCACAATAGTAGCAAATAAATTTATAATGTAAGAATGAACCATGAAATTTCCAATTCTAGCCTTTCTGAATATTTTTATAATTTCATCTTGTCAATATATTCCAACAAATCATCATATATTCATAAAATAATTCATTCAGCTATTTGAAATATCGACTTTTTTTTTACTTTCATTGTACTGAGTAACTAAGTGTCGAAATAATAACTAGAATTTGAAAATTTTCAATTGAGCGCTCATATAGAAACACAAGCTAATTAATTCAAATTGCATGAGTAGAAAAGATAACCAAAAATTAAGACTGTTAAGAGATAATTTCATTTGTTAAGGAATCTTAATTTCTTCTCAATTAATCTATTTTTCAATTTCTACATTTAGTTCATACTCTCTTTATATATCTTGTTTAAATTTTCATTCATAAAATTTATTCATCCATTGAAGTTCAAATACATTTTTTAACTTGTAGAGGATGGCGCTTGATGTTAATACAGTTTTTAAAAAAATCTTAATTAAATAAAATTAATTTTTAATACTTTAAATAGGGTTTTAGCAAATTTAAATGAGAATTGAAAAGAATAGGCTCATTCAAAAAAATGCAAGGATTTCAGTATTTTTTAGGAGAAGGTGAAAATTGCCGATTCAGTTCTTGGGAAAATCAGTAATTTTTTGATTCTTCATAATTATTTAATAAAAAGTAACTAAACGAATTTTTTTTTCTTTCTAGACCTAAGTAGGAATGTAATTTAGTTTTATAACATTATTTGCTTAGTTAAAAATTGAAATATGCTGATCTACGTATTCAGTAAGAATAATTAGCGTTACTTTTTCGGACGTCATAAAGTCGGCAAAATATTTTGGAGAATTAGTCATATTTCAAAAGACTAAGAGCATGAATATTATTAAATTGTACTTATGTGACAAAACAACTTTGGAAATAAATGCATGAAATAGTTTCATATAAATTAATATTTCATGTGCGAACAGTACAATTTCAATCTGTATAAATGTGTGCAAAATTACTGATAACAACGTTGACTCCTCTGGGTTTTTAAATATAAATTAATTCTTTAAGCTCTGATAATTGGAAAATTTTTAAAATTCTGTAATTTTTTTTAATTTAAGAAATTTTTAGATTTCAAATGCCGCAATTTTCAAATGCCTTTTATATATTAATGATCACTTTTTTGTTAAAGATTTTTGAAAAAGAAAAAAAAAATCAGTTGGGGACAAATTTAGAAGTCATTGTCATTTTTTCATTTAAAAATTGTAGCATTAATTGAGAGAAGGTAGTGATTTTGCGAGAGTATAATAATATTCCGCACGTCTCATTAAGCAATGAATTTTACCTAAATTATTATTAGTTAATCAGTTAACTAACTAACAAGAGCATTATCAATCATTCTAAAAACTGTGGGGGTAATTAGAAGCACATGCTTTGACTTCTGAGCACATAAACGGGTCGATTTGAAATGATGATATCTCAAAATGCGTTATTGCAGAGTGCATCTTATAGTTTGTTCTTAATTTTCTGAATTTTTATTACTTTTAGATTTAGTTTAATGTTGACACATCCTTCTAATTACATTTTTACACATTTATAAAGATTTAATTATTCAGCATCAATGTATCTATATTTTTTAAGGAAATTTACGAAAAGAATCTACATAAAAACAGAAACGAGTAATTAGTATAATACCCGAAAGGGAAATGTGTAAAAACACGGGAATAAAATCTTAAAATTCGTAAAAAAATAGGTTCAGTTTATAAGAGAAATGAAAACGTTTATTTGAAGTAGGTCATTCAATACACTATGCATTTCATTTTTCTATGACATTTATATCACTTAAAATACTAATTATTTCTTTCCTGCCATTAACTCCATTACAGGATTATAGTTTTTCCTGACATTTGGAATTCACAAAGCAATCATTCACCATCAAATAAAATTTAATCCAAAGTTTCTTCTTATAACTTTTAGATCAATTTCACCACAATTTATTTTATTAATTTTGCACACTTAAGAATGATGGTTATTTACTATAGTCTTCAATTTTATCGATTATAAAAACTAGTTTAATTGGAATTCTTCCATACATTATTTGTCATAAATTCGTATTTAATTTCATTAATTTAAATATACTTTTGAAAAAAGGGAAAATTGTTAGATTGCTACATAAAAATCACGCTTTCTTAAATCTCATCATGAATTTCCTTGTTTCCTTTAATGTACAACGCCAAATAATTTTACTTTTTTTCTATAATTAATTGTCATGCTTCAAATGTTTTGATTATAAATATAATTTAGTGAGTTAAAAAATGCCAGATGTTAACAAAAGAATATTTATTGTATGAAAAGCTATTATATATGTAGCATCAAAATTATTCGGCTCATTTACTAACTTCTAGAAGACCTAGCATTTTATTGCATCGCTGCTTGTTCTGAATTAGTCTGTGAGGCATTCCTCAGGGGTATTAAAGAACATTTGAATTTTCTTTTGAACAAACAACCAAAACTAAAATTAACTTTTATCATAACAGTTACATCCTTTAAAATGAAAATATACATTTGAGTTACATTCAAGTTACAGAAACAAAGCAATTACAGTAAGCAACCAATTTAAAATAACACTACAAATACAAAATACTTTCCTATTTCCATAACATCTTCCCAAAATGGCTTTTCAAGCTTTTTAACATTGCGTTTCACACCTGTTCCATTTAGCTAATACTTTGCTTTTGTAGGTTGCAGATGACATTTGCAATTTCTATTTATTCTCAGTTTTACTGTCAGATGTTAAATAGGATACAAATTATTTTGCCATACTTCAAAAATTTTCTTTTTTAAATCAAAACATGAAAAAAAGCAGAATGGGTCATTAGATTAATCATGCATATATCACAATATTAAATTATCAAATTCTATAGTAAATGACTATATAAACAATTTTTACTTATTTTGGTATCAAATTTGAAGGATTATTATTGTTTGAAATTTTAGAATATTTTTGATATTTATGAAACAAGACTTTAATTATGTCTAGTACTTCAATGGAGCATTTAACCCAATCAAGCTAGAATTTTTTTTATCTGTGCAGTTGATCGATTATTAAATATAAATTACTGAAAATTAAAATTTTTATTAAATTAATTATATAGGTTATAAATGAATAGAGTTTTTCTTTTTCTTTAAGGAAAGAAAAAAAATGTGTAATATAAAATGTTTAAAATTAGGGGATTATTGTAATGTCTTCAGGATGAAGATAGTTACAATCAAGAAAGCTCTAGAATACATTTTAAATAATAAAATAAAAGGCGTTAAAAGTTCTTCTTCGTCATGGTCAGTTCTTATGTCTTTTAATTCATTTCTTGAGGGAAAAAAGGAAAATACTTTTATTACCAAGTTAATGATTGAAAAATGTTAATACAAGTTCTTTGAACTAACAGCCCCCACGGAGTTTGCAGGAATTGTAAGGGTTTACACTTTAGCAAAACTTGCTTAAATCGAAATTGAAATTTTCAAATGAAATTTATCTTAATAAATCATGTATTAAAATCAAAACCAATGTAAAAAGGAAGAGGTTTTAATTCATAAAAAAAATAGTTATCTTTGAAGCTACAAAAGTTGGATGAACAAAAAAAAAGTTATTTGATAACTTCTGTACAAAAAGGGTTCAAAACATTTTGTGTAGTCGAATTTTCAATGACAATTGAACTTTGAAGGCTTATCAGATCAGAGTTTTTGATAAAAAGGAAAGTTGTTTCTTTGTAAAAAAGTGGGAAAAAGCATTCAAATACATTTGAAAGACTGAAAATCCATTTCAAGCATGATCTTCATTAATAAAACTAAGTCGAATCCGAATACGCAATAACGTCGATTCTGTATTAAAACGAAATGACATAAAACTTCTTGAAATTTAGTTAATAGCTTAAGAAAAATCACTAGTCATATATTTTAATCACTTTTCTTAGTGAAATTACCGTTTTTCTAAATGAATTCCTTTTTACAGATTTAGTAACATTATTGTAAAATTGTTTAAACAACTCAAAATTATATATTTTAAACTTACTATAGCCTAATTATGTTTATCGTCCAGTAAAAAAAAATTGCTTTTGCTATACAAAAAATAAATAAAGGGAATGGTCGTAAATGCAAAAATATTCTTTAATACATGTGTAACAAAATCATTTTTCTTTTATTTATTTTAATTAAATAGAAACATTTAATATTAGAATTTTCATAAGCGAAAATAATCTTTGAAAATGTGTACAGTTTATGAATTACTGAAAAACAGTTAGCAATGTCTCTAATTCCAAGTTTGACATAAATTTTAAGTGCTTAGCAAACGAGAATTAAGTTGTTTTTTCTAAATCTAAAAAGCAAATAAAAGAAAAAGAAATTTCAATGAAGTTTTATTGTTAAAAATCTTTCTAGATGTATTCATATTTTCTGAATATAGTTTTGATATTGAATTTTCTTTTTTTTTATCATGGATTAATGAGAGAACATGAAAGTTCAAGAAGAAATAAAAGTAATCAAATCAGATAACCACATACAATTTGAAACCTTATAGAAAGTAAATTTGTTTTTTTACATCATTATCATTTTTTCTATTAAGACCAGAAGTAATAGGAAATAAAATTTTTATAATTCAATAGATATGAATATTCAAAGAAATAATGTATAACATTTAATAAATTGAGTGGAAAAATATTTTGGTTCTATTAACAAAAGAAAAAGTTATTTTTTAACGTAACAGGAAAAACAGAAAAAAGTAGCAGTAAAATAACAAAAAAAAAATATGTCATTTAAACAGTATTTATTTTGTTCTTTTCATGCTTATTTCATACCAAACAATATTAACTCTTTATGTATTTATCATCTTAAAACCAGTTTACACTTTAAAAGAACACATTTTAATAATATTTTACGATTCATTTCTACCCACAAAACATTAATC
This sequence comes from Argiope trifasciata, assembly GCA_026543055.1. NCBI lineage: Eukaryota > Metazoa > Arthropoda > Arachnida > Araneae > Araneidae > Argiope > Argiope trifasciata. The sequence continues at coordinate 2,600,840 of JAPMOQ010042318.1, read as the reverse complement.
ACATTTTAAGATAATTTTAATTTAATCTAATTTATATACCAGAATTCTTTTAAATGATAATTTTAATATAAAAATAAAATTGAATTCTTTGCATCAATGCTTGTAATGTCTTTAAAAATATTTATTTTAATTTTAAATAAAAAAAGAAGCGATTCCACGTTTTTTCATTTTAATTTGAAACACCGATATTTTTCAAAAAGAATAATTAACTTTAGCATAATTTGGCACGAAAAAAATCGCAGATATTTCAGATGTAATTGGGTTTATTTAACTTTATTTACACTATTTCAAAAATGAAAAGATTAAAAGAAACAATGGATTTTCCCTCGAAATTTTCGACTAGAAATATTTTGGGTTTGAAATTGTGACTTTTTATTAAAATCGTTTGTGATGTGTTTTGCAGAAGTAATTATTAAGAAAAAATATTTAGAAAATATATTCAGAACTGATTATTGTTTTGCTGTGAAAATAGTTATATCACAGAACGATCGGTATAGATATAACGATTTGTGTGTGTAATAGATTATTATTATTAAATACATAAGCTTTATGGCACTTATAATTTACTATCGTCCTAAATTGATGTGTAGATGTTAATCCTTGCCAGCAACATATTCTGAAATAATTAAACTAGCTTTCAAAGCTAATTTATGTGTGAGAACAGAAAATTTTTATTCTGGCTTGAACAACAAAATTAGATTCAGATCAGTGAAATTAGTAAAACAAATTAAACTAGATGAACAAACGTTTTTCTACTTACAAATTATATAATAAATAGGCTAGAATTGTATTCTAAATATAATAGATTAAAGGATCCTAATTCTAAATATTCTTATGATTCTAAATATTCTTCATTAAAATAGTGTGATTTCATTTAATAAAGACCAATTTTGAAAGAATATATGGGCGTGGCAGATTTTCAAACAAAGTAGGTTTTATAAACCATCCAGTAGTTAGAAAACATCATGCCAACACAATAACAAGCCGATGTTAGTTGTTTGGGATAAGGCATCTTTTTCTTGATCTCTGCAACCCGGTTTCGAGTCCTGTCTATGAAGATATGAAAGACCCCCCTTCCCCCCTATAAAATGTGGTTGTGCAAATGAATGTCACCTTCATATGAATTGAAATCAGACTTCTGCTGGCTTTTAGCTTCAAAGTTGTTGCAGTCCTCTTTACTCGATTTCTGACTTGGTTTGAATCGGTGTTCAATCTAAGGGAGATAAGTAACAAAATTCAAATTTATTATCTAGTGTAGATAAATAAATTTATTTTGAAAATTGAAAATTAATGGCATGGAAAGAAAAGAAGAAACTGATAAATAATTAATAGATGTTTGGTGAAAATTTAAGTGATGCTGATCTTTGTTACTGAGGTCTTTATTCATTTTCAATCAAATTATATTTTTGTAAAGTATATTAGTTCAAGTATCATGCTGTTTTTCATTATTTGAAATGTGAATATTAAAACCATTATTTAGGTATTTATTGCTTCCAGTTATTGTCGGTAGCTTCTTTACTCTTTTCTGGAAATTATTCTGACAAATTTAACATTATTATTTGATAATATGAACCATTCGGTGAACTATTACGTTATAAAATTACGCAGTTAAGTCTCTATCTAATTTATAGTTATTAATTATAATGTGCAATAGTGTTTTATAGATTTATTTTTGATAGCGATGGAAGTTTGATATTTGTGTAAAGGAATAAAAATTTAAAGAAATGAGTTTATTTAGCAAGAAAGTTCTTTGTTGATCATGCATCTTAATTTAAGCTTTTCCAAGCATTTTTATGCGTATTTTTCATGATTTATTTTAAATATCCTTCTTGCTAACCAATTATGCAAATAAAAGGACTAAAGTTAACTTTTTAATGCTCATATTAAATAAAATAAATTTTTTGTTCTTTTCGTGCTAAACATTCATAAAAATATTTCAAATAATTTAGTTCTAAATACATTCCGCTAAATGAAGAATATAGCCTGTTTAGAACCAACAAAAACAATTTATCCCAAAAGTTTATGTCATTGCTAATGGCTTTAGAAACGTTAATTGAAAATTCCTCTTCAAAAATAACAGAAAAAATAAGTTGTTCTACAGAATATTTCATAATTCAAGCAATGTAATTGTCAAATGAAGTTTTTTAATTTGATGGTAAAGGAGAGGTAAATTATGATTTTGAACCTGAAAACAAAGTGAATATTTTAAACGCTATATTTGGAAAAAAATCAACAACAATGCTTAAAGTAATTAAAAACTTAACTCGTTATTTAATGGAATTAAAAGCATTTAATAACATTAAATATTAGTTTTAATAAAACTGTTTTTTATTTGAAAAAGTGTACCATAGATTAATTTAAAAGTGAGTTTATGAAATTAATCAAAAGTCAGATTTCAGAATTCTGATAATTCCTAAAACTGCAGATATTTTTACCATTGTTTTTGTTTTGCGTTTTATTATACAGAACAGCTTCGATAATGAAAAGGAAAGAAGAATCCTTTATAATGACAAGACTCCTTATAACAAAACTATGCTCATTTACCAAAAGCTAGATTTCTATAAAATAGTTATTCTATTACTCTTACACATAAAAAGAAGAAACATAGATTATACATCTTTGAAACTTTATGCCTTTTATGATACAAACAATAATCTCTTTTTTTTTTTTTGAAGAAGAAGAAGAAAATTCCCGACTCGTCAAAAATTTTCCCCGGATCATCAAGAACACACACACACACACACACACACACACACACACACACACACACACA
>JAPMOQ010042318.1:2578622-2598057 GCA_026543055.1 Argiope trifasciata | reverse complement strand
ACACACACACACACACACACACACACACACACACACACACACACACACACACACACGTGTGCGTGTGTATTTTATGTTTCATTTGTTGTTTTAATTAAGTAAAAATGTATAATGTCATTGTGTGAATAAACAGGTAACTGTATAGATGAAATTTTTTTTTCTAATTGAAAGCTATCGTTTTGCGTTAAGATTTCACTTTCTTATTCCTCTGGTAAATAGTATGAAACATAAACATAATCATTATTTCAAAGTATTTAATAAAAAAATAAAATTCGCACCATTAAATATTTAATAAAAAATGAAAGCGAATTAAAATTTACATTAACACCATAAAATACTGCAGTCAAAAAACATAAATGTGGAAAAAAGATTAAAAAACATTACCAAAATTCAGAAAAAAATCCTATTCATACAAAAACTAAATTAAATCCTTATAAAACAAATTTATAAATTTGCATTTCTTTTTAATCTTACCTCTATAATAGTTTTCAAAGTGATTACTGAAAAAGGATAAAATTTTGGATACTCCTTTCATTCATTACTCTTTGAATTCGAATTATTTAAGATTAGTTAGAAAATTTAAGAAAATTCTCAACCCAAACTGTATATTTTGCCAAATTTCCCCAATTTTAGGAAAATAGTCTGGCTCGTAGAGCTCATACACCCTAACACACCCATCCAATAACATTTCCCACAGGGCTCTGTTCTGGTTAAAATGTTTCGAAAGTCACACGACCTCCTTTTGGTGTCAGGTGGAAATTTGACGATGAAATGCCCACGCAGAGGTCATTCATGCATTCTGAGCAATATCTGAAATTTCATAATAGCACTGAAGTCACTTCAAAACGTGATATTAATATAGCTGGTAAATTTATTATGGACAATATTTTATTCTATCTTATCTCTAGAGATTTCATAATATCCATTTATTATTCTTTGGATTTTTGTTAAATAAGTATAAATTGAAATATAAGTAGATAAGTACAAATTGAAGTCAGAGTATAAACTGAAATTCAGAGAAATCAAATTCCACTGAAGGTTATAGCTATAAATTGGAATATATATTTATTTATTAGAAAATTATTACAAAATTTGAATTAAGAAACTCATTGCATATATGCAAACATTTTTTTAACCTCTTCTCTGCCCTTCAGTTACATATTTAAAAGTTGAGAAGTGACCTGATAAAAAGATCCCTTTTTCGAAATCGGAGTATATCAGTTTAGAGACCAAAGATTAATGGAGTAAACGGGTTTGGCATAGGCTGTAGGAGCCAAGCGCCCTTCAACTGCTATGTAGAAGTTTGGAGATTAGGAGCTAATTCATTTGCAGCCCTCGACAACTATCCAGGTTCAAAATTATAAGGTACATTCCAGATAAGCCCTAGTGTTGTCTTTAAGCAGGTTTAAACTTAGTTATTATTAAATTAATATTCATTTAAATATGAGGTGTGTCAAGGATATATAATATACATATTCTTAAATCTTTTTATATATTTCCATACTTTTGTTTTACAATATCTTTCCCATATCTTTGAAAGAATGCTAACATTTCTTCATAATTTTTAGGGTAGTTTAAGTTGATATTTATTGGGAATAAAAACGGAAAATGACTGTGTATAGATACTTGATTTTATAGAAGTGAATCATTGTTTGGTAACAAGTAAAGAAAATAAAAAAAAACATCCTATGAATCTTCAGTTTTATTACTATTACGTTAAGAAAATGCGATGAATAAATTTAAGTTTAATATCACCCTGTTTCAAAGTTTACTGCAATTAATTATATAATTTTGTGCATTACTCTTCAAGAAACAAGTTTTATTGGAAAGCCATTATTTCTGTTTTATGCATTTTGTGAACTTTCTTGAATAGAAAGATCTAAGGGGTCCTTCATTGTTCTTCTGAGATTGTTGAAGCAAGTAAAATCTTCACCCGACAACTTTCAGAAGAAAGAAAAGAATCTTTATTGCTTAAATCTATGTTTATGAGAAAGAAAGTTGAGAAGAAGTTTCTTTTTATATTTTTTTTAACAAGTTTTTTTCTTCACCGAAGAATTTTTCCATTTCATCGGTTGCCAAATGCGATTGTTGTTTGCCCTTTGTCTTTTGAACTATTTCTGTTCAGCTCAATCAACCGGGCTGGTATCTTTATTTTTTTTTCGGACAGTTTAGAAATAGAATTTTTTATGGTCGAATAATTTTCAATCGAAAAATAAGTTTCTAAAAATAGAAAATTCAACCGCTTATAGCAAGTCTCAGCTATTAACATATCGAATGTTTTTGGCTTAGCAATTTTTTTTAGCTTCTAAATTGTTTGAACGATAAAATCATTTTCACAGCTTTATCGCTGATTTAATTTTAAAGGAAATGTCTTAAGCAATTTATTTTTAAAACATGAGTAATTGTAATTATTCAATATTTAGGAGTATATAAAACAGAATTTCAACGATTTACTGTAATGCTCAGTAAATCGCAATTCTGTTAGTCAGTTTGATGTTTGTGGCTTAGCAATGTTTATCATCGTTTCTAAATTGTCTTAAAGATAACAGAAATTTTACAGTTTAATTTCTGATTTAATTATAAACGAAAACTCTCCCACATTTCTTAATTGAAATCATGAGTATTTGTAACTATTTAATATTTTGTAGAGTGTAAAACAAAAAATCAACAGTTTATTGCATGGATCAGCCGTTAACAACATCAGTGTGTTTTGTTTCATATTCTTTTCTTACTTTCTAAATTGTTTGAAAGATTGCTGTACTTTTATAGCTTTATTGCTGATTTAATTTATTTGCTGATTTAAAAATTCCACAATTTATATTTCAAATATGAGTATTTTTACCTATTTAGTATTTTAGACTATATAAAACATAATTTCAATGATTTGTTGCATGACTTAGTTGTTAGTAAATTCAAAGTTTGCGGCTTAGCAATCTTTTATTTTGTTTCAAAATTGTCAGGGAGACAACAGCATTTTTATAGTTTTATTTCTGATTTATTTATGAGCTAAATTCTTCGACAATTAATTTCAAATTACGAGTAATTGTAACTGTTTAATATTTTGGAGTATATGAAAAAGATCTTCAACCATTTATTGCCAGTCTCAGACGTTAGTAAATTCAATGGTTTTGGTTTAGAAATCTTTTCTTTCTTTCTAACTTGCTTGAAAGGTAATAGTATTTTACATCTGTGATACCAATTAAATTGTATGACAAAATTCTGCGCAATTTATTTTTAAATTACGAGCATTTGCAACTATTTAATGATTTGGATTATATAAAACAGAGCATAGACAGTTTATTGCAAGTCTCAGCCGTTAGTAAATTCAGTGCTTTTGATTTAGCAATATTTTCTTAGTTTCTAAATCATTTGAAAGATTACAGTATTTTTGAAGCGTTTTTACTGATTTAAATGAAATAGAAAGCACTTCTACAATATATTTTTAAAATATGAGTATTTATATTTTAAAATACATTGTAGAAATGTATTGTAAAATGTATGTATTGTCTCTATTCAGGTTTTCGGAATATATAAAATAGAAACTTGAACCTTTTATTGCATGATTCACCCGTTTAAAATTTCAAAATTTTGGTCTATCAATCTTTTCTTAGAACCTAAATTGTTTGAAAGATGATAGCATTTTCACAACTCTTTTGCTGATTTAATTGTAAAAGAAAATTCTGCCACATTTCATTTTGAAATTACGAGTACTTGTAACTATTTAATAGTCAGAGAATCGACAGTTTATTGCATGGTTAAGCGGTTTGTAAATTAGTACTTTAGTAATCTCTTTCTTATTTTCTAAATTGTCTGAAAGATAAAAGAGTCTTTAAAGTTTTATTTCTGATTCCATTATAAACAGAACTTTTCATCAGAATCTTTTCACAGAACTTTTCAACCAACAGCTCAGAACTTAACAGTTTTTAGATTTCACCTTTTGGATTGATTTCTAGTCTCTTTTTACTTTCTGATACTCTTCGTGAATTAGCTACTATGCACTCTGATTCCTATCCTATTGCAGCTAAGCACCTGGAGAATGATATTTTCATAGACGACTTTGTTATGTTAGTAGATACTGATGAACAAGCAACAACTCTTTACCAAGAAATGCAAGATTTAATGTCACAGATAAGTTTACCTTTGGCTAAATGGAGTGCAAACTCTAAGAACCTACAGGCTATTTGAGAACAAAAAATATCATCTTTAATTGCAATATGCAAGTATTAGGAATTAACTGGAATACCAAGGAAGACGTTTTTCATACAGACATAAAAGAAAGTCTTTATCAATATGCTGTTCCTGCAACAAAATGCTTACTTCTTAAAATTGTATCGAGATTATATGACCCTTTAGGCCTCTATGCACCAGTAACAGTAGTTGGGTAAATTCTTTATTAAACCACATGACTCATGGGTGTTCAATGGGTCAAAATAAAAATAATTACACAAACGTTATTGCATAACCAAAACATAAGAATGTGACTTAATATGTTTGCATTAGAAATTGTTCTGAACAAAAGTAAAGGAATTGTAAATGAAATTGAAATATATCTGCAATAATTTAAAAACATGAAAAAAAATATTGAAAACAGCTGAACTGACAAAAAATAAAATTACTTGGGAAAAAATACGAACACAAAAAAAGAAATAATGATATTTCAATTAACAAAATAAAGTTTCAACACTAAATGAAATAGAAAAATTAATAGTGAATTGTTAACTTCAATATTTATTAGGCTTAGCGATCGCTTACACCTAACATTAGTAATATCATGTGTAAGTCCCATGTTTCAGGTAATGAACAAGTTCGAGTGGCTTTAGCAAAAGTAATTTTTTTATTCATGATTTAGAATATACTATTTACAGATATATAGTAATAAGTAATTTATAATTACCAAGTTTCTTGAAATGATAGCACATATCGTTGGTTCAATTCCAAAATCAAATACACGCTCGGTGATTCATAATAAATTAGTAAAATATATTCGCATAGCGCCGACTAAAAGGGGGATTTTCCAGAGATAGAGGCAACTGTGGGGCGATCACTTTCAACCGATCGTTTTCACAAGCTGCCTTGAGATTCCGCCCCGATGAAAAGGCGATCTTCAGAGGCGATAGAAAAAAAGTATGATTAGAATCTGAAGTCGCGCCAATGCCCCTATGAGGTTGGCGAAATACGGGCGACTTATAGGCGATGGTTCACGACCCCCGATAACAAGGCCCCTGCGGTGTTTCGTGACGTCACAACGAGCGGTGACACTTCATTCTCCCAACGTTGAGTCTCTGCACTCCAGAGAGGCAGATGGAATTTTTTTCCCTTGTTCATATCGTTTCTTTAATATCCATACAATGCAAATTAATACACATTATTGTAGAGCCCATTAGTAATTAAATTGCAACCGCTTTCCACATCACCATGGAGATACGGCGCCTGGTATGCATTATCTTTTTTGCATTAAGTGCAGAGCAGGTTTCCGAGTAGGTGTATCTCCCCTAGATTTAAAACTATTTATTTTGCAAAAAAACTATTAAGTGAAAAATATTATTGATGAATTTCAAGACAATTCTACAGAAAAATGGTTTTAATACTATTTGCTGCACGTCAAGTCCTAGAAAGCAATATTTTCCAAAATATTATTCCATTCTATCCACACTTCAAAAAACATCAAACAAAACTTTGAAACATTAGTAGAACTTTCTTATTTAACTATATATTTATCACTACTACTTTACTAAATTCATCAAGTTTCCTCTACTTTCCTATTTTAGAAAAGCTTTTCATTTCATCATTCAATCATGCATTGACTTCTGACCAAATTTCCAAACTATACACATTTTCTGATTTCTGCTCTGAAATACAATCACCATCCTTCTACGTTCACTAAACATTATATCTATTGCGAAATATTTTTGATTATGACATTTCAAATATACTTCTTCAACTATGGTACAAAATTTCAATTATAATCTGAGCCATTTTTTCAATAAATTATAATTACTGCGAAATATTTTTCACTAGTACATTTCAAATATACATCTTCACCTGGGGTACAAAATTTCAATTTTAACCAGAGCCGTTCTTTTCAATAAGTTAGCCAGGGTGCAAGAAACCATTTGGAACCCCAAGTATTTTGTAAAGCAAAAAATAAAGTATAAACATATTATGGTACTACTGCTTGTCTATATGTAATTGCCTTTAATTACTTCAGAAAATTTACATTTTTGCGGAATTTTTTTATTATTAGTAGTACTTAAAATGCTTTAAAGCTTCTTCCAACAACAATTCTTCCTTACTTTTAATTTTCTGAATTTAATTTTCTGATTTTTTTTGATTAAGTTGACATATTTGTAATTCTATTTTCTATCTGTACAATGGCAGTATCAATTGCTCAGATATTTTTAAAACCTAAATTTCTTTACTTCATCTTTTGTTATTTCGGAATATAATCTTTTTCTTTTTCGAATTCGGTTTTTTTTTTTAAATCTTCGGAAATATTGAAGTGGCATCCTATCAGTTTTGCTTCGTATAAAAATGCATTGAACTTTCTACTGAAATTTTGAACTTCAATTTTAATTTTACTTATCAATCTAAAAAACTGAATCAAAATCAACTGTTTTTACTTGAAATAGTTCATTGCTAGTGTTTATTTTGGGCAATATTAAAAACTATCTATTAAGTATAAAATAAATAGCGTTTCTTTTATAAAATCCAATGTTTTACCTTTGGATACTGCTGTATTATCTTTATTTGCTTCAGTAAATCGTTCTAGGACATGATAATAATAAACAAATGTATACTCAATTTTTTTTCAAAAACTGTATATACATAACTTTAACTGAATCCATTTTATTTTCCCAAAAAGAATAAAAAAGCACATAAAAGTTGCAACATTCATTTTTTTTTGCAATATATACTGCTGGAAATGGTATCACAAACTAATAAATTTAAAAAATATATGATGTGCAAGACATATAAATTGTTTGTGGATTTAGGGCATCTTTTCTAAATTGTAAAATTTAGTACTTTCCCATCGAGTTGCTATCTTTCCCTTACGCTTATCCTCTATAATTCCTAACATTTAAATGCAGTTCACTTAATCTATTCAAAAGAGTTTTTGCTAGTCTTTCTCCAGTCAGATTGATTACTTTAATAAACCATTTAAACATCTAATTTATATTTAATTTTTTCTCTTCAATGTTTTCAAACCTAATAATTGTTGAAGTGCATTTGTTCTTAATGAAAAAAAAATTAAGATTATAATTCATATGGATACAGCTGTAAGTGGATGATTTCATAAATTTTAATTTTGCAAAGGATTTCCTTTCAATAACACAGGAATATTTTGTTCATTTGATCACAGTGCTAAATGATACCCAATTCCAATTTTCGAATTTTTTTTATTCAGTTTATATTATCTATTAGCACAAAGTAGTATTTACTAAATTATTCGATTAAACAGACAAAAATTTTCAATATTAGGTGTTCCTATTATTTTCATGGTTTTCACGAAATGAAAAGTTGTTACATGATAAATATAGAATCATAAAAACAATTCTTTGAAGCAGTAATTTAAGCCGTTCCATTTTTTATTCATATAAATTTATTTGGTTTTCATCAACAGTAAAATAAAAAAAAAGTTTATTTAGTAATTTTTTCCAACCAATAAAGGAATTGAAGTGACAAATAAAACGTTCATGATTCTGAATTACAGTTGACAGCTCTCTCCAGCTATTATAGCCATCTATAAATTTTGTAACTGTCCTCTTTTTCCCTCCATCTCTCTCTTTTTATTTTAGAGCAAAAATTGGGGAGTCTTCGTTTTCAAATAAAATAACCTGCTACAAAAAATTAACTAGTTTTCTCTATTTGGCTTTTTTTTAAGTATAAGAAGTGGAAAAGAGGAAAATGATCTACCTTCAGCTCTCTTAGCAAAAATTTCTTTTTGTTGTGCAAGTCCGTTTTTAAATTATTCTAAACTTGTCAGTTATAATACTGAAACATAAATCTGGATCACTTAAATTTATTTGCTCATAATTGCTATTGCCCTTTTCGTCGTTATTTTCAGATTCGATCCTATTTATATAAACATACAGTTCTTCAATATATTTCAGTTTCTACATTTTCATTACAAGCTTATGCAGTTTTTGTGGTGCCTTTTAATTCAGTTGGAGCTGTAATTGTGATTTCTGAAGTCGATGCAATATCATTACTATAATTACTTCATAAATTGAAAAACATGTCTAGTTGAAATTTAGCTTTTAAACCTTTTCCTTTTCTCCTAACTTTTTTTAAGAGAACTTTAGTAAATTTGTCAAGTTTTCTTTTCTTTATAGTTTTAGAAGAACCTTTCAAACTGTCATTTAATTTTTTACAATAATTATTCAATAACGAATTTACAGCTGACCAAATTATCATTCTATAAACATTTTCTGGTTTATGTCTTGAAATGCATTCGCCATAATCATGTATTTGTTCCTCATTCACTAAACTATTGAAAATTATCTCTGCTGCTAAATATTTTTGATTGGAAAATTTCAAAAATTCTTCTTCATATATGGTACATAGTTTCTGAATTATAATGTAAGAATATAAAATTACATTTACAATGCATTTCTTGGGGTATAAAAGTTTACCTCGGCTTAAATTTTGAATTAAAGTAGTTGAGCAGTTCAGTTCTTTTTCATTTGTTAAAAAATTTTTGCAGATGCTGCATTTCAACTTTTTAAGAACTGTGTGGACACAGTAACCACCTAAATAAACTAACACTGGTAAAGCATCTACTGATTTTTTAAAATCTTCTTCTGTAATATTCTTCTTCATAAATGTTATAACGTTGGTTAAAATTTCTTGGGTTATATTTAAATTATCCATGAAACCATGAATTTGAGAAATAATATCCGAATTCAGCAATGAGTTTTTTTTTCTTCATTTCTGGCAGATGCTCTAATATTTAGTTTAATTTGTTAATGTTATGGATTTTTATTGGTAGGGAAGAAATATTTAGAATACTTGACAGGCTTGTTTTTCCAACAAAAGCTGAAACCTCTAATACATCATTTATTACAACAGACAATGCAATTTCAGGACCAGAACTTAATTCAATATTTACAAATAAAATTTTGTTTTCTTTATGAATGACATTCCAGAAAATTTTCAAATTTACTAATGAAATGCGCTGTTTTAATTCATCCAAATTTTTAAATTCTCTTGTTTCATCGTATTTCTTTTTTTTCTGTTATACTTTCCAGGAGAGCTTTCTCTATATATTGAGTTCTCTATATATCTCTAATTTCATCTTTTTTATTTCTTAATTTTCCCTTTGAAATGTTGAAGACGACATGTAAGAGGCACAATTTGGCATCTGAGATGGAATTGCTCCAGTGACTAAGCTCGGATATTTAAGATGGGCACTTAATAATTTTCCTCACTTCGAATCAAATAGACTAGTTTCTCTTTCAATATCATTTCTTTTAAAATGTAATTCACAGACCTACAGTAAATGAAATAATTCGAAAATATTGACTTCTTTAAAGTTTAATTTAAATACAGTAACAAATATACAACATAAAACTATATATAATAATAAGTACGGATAATTTTTAATTTGCTTACTCTCAGGTATTTATCGCTGTTATATAATAAAATTTAAATATGAAAAAGCTGTTATACATGCAATAGTAAACAAAGCATGAAAACATAATTGTGGAAAATATTCTAATTATTGTTGACAATAATATTTCCTACCTTACAGCATTTTATGAAATAATTTTTTTATAATGCACTTGATTAAAATCACGAATAATATATATTACTGAACTGTTAAGTTTCTAAAGCGAAAATAAATGACTTTTCATTTATAAATATTTGACATTACTTTAAAACAACTAAATGAGCTTACCCTGCTATGCGGAGATGGATAAAATCCTTCACGATGTAGGCATGTAACTATTTCTTTTTAAGCTCTTTATTTTTAGGAAAGGCAAAAACACTTACTCTTGGGCCCTTCCTGTAATTTCCTTTACAGTTTGGAACACAACAGATCAGAGGCATTTCTGTTCCTGATATTTAGTAAATCCAAATGCAAATGATTTTTAGTATATCCAATTTTTCTTGCAAATTAGAAAAAGCGCTTCTTGTTTACGCAAACACAGAAGGACCACTGGCTAAAAAATGGCGTGGTGGAGAAGAGTTCGTCTCTTATCAGTGAAACTTGAAGAGGGTGAAATTCTTCCCTCGGCCCCCAAAATTACGCCCACATCCTGTAACCTCTCGCAAAGACGTCATCAATTTCTGTGACGTAAGTATTCTGGCCTTGTTATCGGGGGTCGTGCGATGGTTCCGACCATTGGCCAGTCATTGGGCGACTAATCTAGCTGCTTGGATTGGTTCTTTTGCAAGAAGATCTACGGCCACGGCAAATGTGGAAGAAAGCTCTCGTCGTGAAGTTAATCGATGGTCGGGACGGAAGAATTCGCACCTACATCCTTCGTGCCAAAGGAAAGAAGTTCACCCGCCCAATTCAACTGGCCATACCTCTGGAGGTTGACCAGGGTGGGGAGGATGTTGCAGCAAGCAAATCATCAAATTATTTAATATAGTTTCTTTTAGCTTGAGTGGCATCATTATTTTATTTTGTTATTCCAAATTTACTTAAATACTTGTCTCTTTTATTGTGGAATAAATATATTTTACTAACATCGCTATCATCCTTTAACAAGTGTTATGCTAGATTAAAAAATTTATCATTCATATAAGATGCATGATATGTCAATTTTAAAAAGTACTTCATTAGTAGCGTTAAAAATTATTAATACAGTATATATATCTGTATTCTTATAAACTCTATCCTTACCAGACCAAATATAACTGTAACAGTGACAAAAACATACATTTATCTGTTTCATTCTTTTATGATATCTGTTCGAGTAATCATGTTCATAGCAAAATGTTAGATGCAATTTGTCAAAAATTTGCTTCCCTATATATCAGGATATGTTTAGCAGCTACATAAAGAATAATTAGATATAAGAGAAAAACCTTTAAAAAATATTTTCATTGTCATTTATTAAGTTTTCCAAAAGCAAAAAAAAAAAAAAAAAATCGGAGATAGAAATTAAAGAAGTATTTAAATCCTCAATAATATATTTAATATATTAAGACCAATGCGTTCAACTATTTTAGTGTAAAAACCCACGCATTTCTTAAATTACTCTTAAAAATGTTTAACACAAAGGAATTTAACTATTACAAAATGAATTTCAATTTCAATATGTACTTTATTAATAGCTTTAAAAATAATTGATAAGGTATTTATATCTTTATCCTTATAAATTATATCTGACCAGATTAACACCGAGTCAAAGAGCAACAAAAATACCTTTATCTGTTTCATTTCTTTATGATATCTGTTTGAATAAGCTCCTAGGAAAACCTTAGATACTATTTATTAACTATTCATTCTGCTGTATGTCAGGGTATGTTTGACAGATACCTAATTAATAATTATATAAAAAAGGCTTTTAAAAATTTTTTCGACGTCATTAATCAAAAGACCAAAAGCTAAACATTAAAAAAAGGTATTTAAACAAAAACGTTTCCCATTTTTAACGCTAAAACCTACGCATGCTTTAAATGACTATTATAAATGTTTAACACAAAGAAATTCAATTATTATAAAACGTTTCCTTTATTCCGCGTGACATTAAATAAAACCCGCAGAATCAAATCTGCCATTATAATCTAATTAGAAAATGTCTCTTTCGTTTTTATTTCGCGTCAAGTAATTGCGAAAGCTTAATTTAGTGAAATTTTAAAGGTTGAAGTTCATTTCCTGAATTGTAAATGGTATGGAGAAATTTGTTTCGTTATAAAGTTACTGAATTCAGAATGATTATTTTTGTTTGTGCTTAATGGAAGCTCAGTAAGAATGAATAATTTAATCAAAGTAGGAGCTTTTGTGCAGCACTTTTTAAACAAATGTAATCCATCATCGCGCATACTTTAGTTGAATGGAACCCTTTTCAATACTATATATCAAATTGGTTATTCAGTTACTAACAAATTTAGTCAAATCAATTTTGTTAAGGGTGATCTATAATTCTTTCTGCTGAATATGTATATATCTTGGGATTTTTCTATTGTGTAGATTTTCATTTCGGTAATTGGTTAAGTCTATGAGAAAGGTTAGCATTTTAGAATTCAGGTAGTTTTTATTTTGAATGAAATAGCTTTATTTTCTGAAGAAAAATAAATGCTATTCCAAACACGGAATGAATCTGGATTTTTTGAAATAAAAAACGGTTATTATCTAAAGAGTTTTTCAAATAGATTCACTTTAAATTCTCAAAACGTCTTTCAACGAGTAGTAGCATTTTAAATTAACTTTATTTTTAATCAAATTTTTTTGTATTTATCTACTTCGCTTGAATATGTAAGGCGAAAAGATACAAAGTGAGATTATATTTAAAATATGCTTTTTTCAATTAAAAATAATATTTTTTTTATTTCTTGGGTTTATTAAATATTGTGAAATAATTGTAATTGTAAAAAAATCGTTTTCCAGGTTGTGACATTTAGGCTCTGTATATTTCGACCTCATTGAGTGGAGAAAACTATTTTTCATACAATGAATGTCTGCCTGTACGCAAGATAACTCAAAAGCATCTTGAACTAAGGGACTGGTATTTGGTATAGGTATAACCACAAGAAATTTGACTAACTGGGTTTTTGAATACAAGAGCATTTCATTACAACAAATAAGGGATCTGGAATGTTTTTAATTTTAAAAAAAATCGATTTTTCAATTTTAGTCCTAAAATTAGAGGAAATTATGCTGATTCCGGCAATATATAACATGTAAAGGTTTAAAATATAGAAAGCTCAAAAATTAATTTTTTAAAAATGTAATCAAAAGTGCCTCGCTCCTTATTAAAGGGACTACGTTTGATGAGAACCCTAAAAACGCCATTATTTTGGGTTTTTTCGAACGTTTTTTTTTAAATATATATATTTTAACAGTTCTAAGAAGAATAGAAACTACTAAACAAATGAACGAATTTACCAGCTGAGCGAATTTCTATTTTGTTTACATTGTGATTGTTCTTTTGTTTTGGCTTTCATTCATTTCTGATATTATTATGTTGCTTCGCTTTGATGGATTTTATCAAATTACGTTTACATTTTTAGTTATTTCTCAAATAACATAAGTAATAAGGATGCTTTAACAGTTTGGAAAGCAGAAAAGGCACCCTAATAATTTTTTTGAAAAGGATAAATTTTATATAATAAAATAAATTTTGAAATAATCTTTTTATAATATAAATTTTTTGATAAGAAACAGAATGCGAGTTGTTGAATGCAAGTGCGTCGAAAGGAAAATTGTGTTGCAGTGAAAATGTGTTTTCAGAATATGTGAAAAACAGCGGTTATTTATACTATGAACATAATACACAGGTCATAGTAGACATGAATATTTTGAGAATACATTTGAATGCGTTTTCAAAATGTAAACAATGTGATCGTTCAAATTGCTTTTATTTTCTTGAAGAAGTAAACAGTAGACAAAGACTTGCTACTTCTTTTCTTTATGTTTGTAAATCATGCGGATATTCCACTAGTGCAATGACTTCTAATATATCTGAGACTAGTTATGATATAAACACTTTTAGTGTATGCAATGAGATGTATTGGAAAGGGTAAGAATGCTGCTGGTATATTTTGTGCAATAATCAACCTGCCTCCACCACCTTAAAAATTTGAACCATTTCACCAATTCGTTGTCTACTTCTCTTGAAAAAAGTTTGTTCCAGATCAATGTTGAAAGTTGCTGAAGGTGCTGTGTCATTAAATGATAATCTGCGGGGTATATCGGTGACATTAGATGGTAAATGGCAAAAAAAAAAAAAAACACGGTTATTTCTCTATGAATGGTGTCATCACCGCTTCATCGTTGGATATAGGGAAAGTGATTGACTTTGAAAGTTTAACAAAATATTGTTTCATATGTAGAAACAAGTCAAATAATTGTAAAAACTGCCAAAAAATTATGAAGGCTTCAGTGGTGGAATGGAAAGCAAAGGTGATATAAAAATATTTCAGCGTTTTGTTTCTACGAGAAATGTTCGCTACGTGAAATATCTAGCAGATGGAAATTTGAAAGGATTCCAAAAAATTAGAGGTTCTAATGTTTATGGGCAGGAAATTATTGTAGAGAAATTGGAGTGCATTGGTCATGTTCGGAAAAGAATGGGAACAAGATTAAAAACCTTAACAAATAAGATCAAATCTATTAAGCAGAAGGAAAGAAAATTTCGGGACGTAATAGACTTACAGATGCAAAAATTCTGCTAATTCAAAAATCCTATGAATTAACAATAAGAAGGAACAATTCTAAGTCAGTTAGTGAAATGTTCAAATAAATTTGGGCACTATATTTCCACAAATTCTCAATGAATGTAAAGCTCCAACACGGTTTTTGTCCTTTGGGCACTGACAGCTGGTGTGGATTTAACAAAAGTTTAACAACTGGTCAAAATTATGCTCATAAGCATTCTCTTCCAAAATCCGTTTTGCTGGCAATTAAGAAAGTTTTCAGGGAGTTAACTGACAAAGAGCGTCTGTCTAAATGTCTTCATGGAGAAACTCAAAATTGTTCATGAAGATTGTCCTCAAAATTGTCCAATGAGAGTTTTAACAACTGTATTTGGAAAAGCCCCAAAACACATTTGTAGGTATTAATACTTTGAAGATAGGAGTTATGGATGATGTGCTGAGTTTTAATGTCGGCGTTTCCAGTAGCACTGAAGACCTTAAAAATTTGGGTTTTGCCCCTGGAAGAAATACATGCGAGGCTTTGAAAAAAAATTGACATTTTACGCGTTAAAGAAGCAGGAATTGTGCAGCAAAAACCTTGCAAATAAACTAGAACGCTTAAAAGACATAAAAAAGGGTGTCTGAAGTTCAAAAACGCTACAAGAAGATGAGTATGAGCCAAGAAGGTTTTAAATATGTAAATATTTTAATATACATGTAAATATAAGAGTTTGTGCTGTTTTCTCAAAACAGCTTTGTTTTCAAATTTAGGTAAGGTAAGAAAAAATTTCTTTCATGACACTTACATCAAATTTCCTAATATGATATATATATAACTATTAGGCATATGTTAAAGCTTATTTTATAGATTTTTGAGCAGTAATATTGATTTTAGGTGATATTTCTGTTAAAAATTATACCAGATTTTCCTGATATATGATAGTAAACATTAAACATTTTTTGAATGAATTAAAATGGGAATGAGTTCACGGTAATTAGAGAACTCTAGTTTCCATATTACACTAATTTTAGAATGATTTTAGACATAAATATCGTTTAGAGTATACCAATGTGTACATATGTATGTAAAGATTTCCACATCACAACTCGTTTTCGATGTATTATGAAAAGAAAAATACTTTAAGAAATGATTATTTTGGAGTTATTTTATAATTACATCATTACATTCTATAAATTTGTTCAATATATTAATTTAGCTTAAATTTGTACTTGGAAAAAAATCTTCTTTGTCTACAACGGAAATTTTGCCTGATTCCGTTATCGAGGATGTCCTAATCCCCTTAAAGAACTAATTGTTAATAGGTTATGTATAAGTTGAGCAATTAAAATATAAATATAAAATTTTGAATCACCATCAAGTGGGTGATCGTATGAGAATTTTTAATTCTGCATGCATACAAGCAATACCTCATAAACGCACTGACTTAAATCAGTGAAATGAAATTTCTTTTCGTAGTACTGTGCCTACTTTTATATTAAATTTTGGTAGCGATCGGCCTTTAAAAAGATGCCTAAAAGGTACACAATGCATTCAGTAAAAATGCTAGATCTGCAAAATATGTATGTTGAGTAACAATTGTTTGCCAAGGAATTCCCGGTTTTTCTTAAGCCTATAATATTATACTGAAGAAATACATACAGTCTTTAAAGGGGAGCATACATGAATGTTTCTGGAAGACTACTTTTGAAGGTTTTACAGTAATTATGTAGTTCTACTTACTGAAAGTATAATTTCGGAACCCCCATCTTCAAATTAGTTTTTTTTTCACTTTTATCTGAAACAGATTTAAGCAATCTATTCATAATTTAGGTAACTAGATTTTTTGCTTAAATTTCAAATGTGAAGATGCAGTAGAGAATATAAACCATCAACATCTACTTCTCCTCTTTCTAAATGTCTTGGAGCATTTAATACTACAAGAATGCTGAATAACTTTACAGCACATTTTCCCTTAGCATAATGGAATGATTTCTAGATGTAAAGTTTCATAGTTGGATATTTCATAAATGTCAAACACTTCATCGTTCATAATTTAGAAATTTTATCAGAGTGAAATAATTGTTGTTTCTTTTTCATGAAATTTTTCAGCCTCATTCAATTTGTTGAACCTAATAAAAATGTTCCTATTTAAATATTGTTTTAACTTCAATTTTTATCATTTATTGCAACTTATGTGTAACAATATAACCATTGCTTCAATGATTTTTTGTGTTAAAGCAGCAGTACGACTTCATAATCACAACTTATTTACAATTTGCTTTCTCTGCAAACAAAACAACATGACCACAGTTTTGTGGCTTTCTACAAATCTGACCTTTTTAAGCATAGATCTACTTAAATATAATAATAAAATTTAATGATCAGGTACTCTCAAAGCAACTAAGAAACTAGTAAAGGCTATAAAACTCATTGAATATACTACTAAAGGTCATAAACCATAGATCATATGGATCAAATGGATGAAAACGATCATATGGATAAAAACCATAGATCATATGGATCATAACCCATAAACCCCTCATATTTATTATATAAATAGTGAGATATCCTGTTTCATTAGTGTTGCAGTAAGCAAACAAGTCTGTATAATTTCTTTTAGCTTCAGTGGCATCACTTTTTATTTGTTGTTATTCTATAAAATTGCATTCTTAATTGTAACGTACTTATTGTAAAGAATAAATAATGATTATAATAAGTAATGTCACCGTACTTAATATATGATGCTGAAAACCTATTTGAATCAAAATAGTGAACTTATACTTTCTGCTTTTTGCGAGATACCTGCAATTTAAATTTTCTTACTAAATTTGTTTTGTATTTATACTTCCAATTACTGAAATGGCGAAGCCGAATGACGCAGCAAACAAAATGGCTCAACTCAAGCGAAAACAGAAAACTATTGGCTGTAACATTACTCGTTTTTCTGTTGAAATAAGTAACTAAAAAAAGGATTTTTTAATTGAAGATGCGGAATATAATTACAGTCGTATAACTAATACCGTTAATGAAATGAAAATAACGGATAATGAAATAATAATTTTCTTTCTGATGAAGAATACGAAAATGATATTTTAAAACATTGTGAAAGCTATAATGATAGCATCTACTTCGCGACTTTTAAAGTTAAAAAAATCAAAATAAATTAGTGCCAACAACGAATAACGTTACTGATTTGATTAAATTCATCCCCAAATTATTATTAATAATAATTTGGGGACGAATTTAATCCTTGTCCTACAACGTCACTACTTCCCATGCCGCAAAAAAGGGACTAATTTTCCTTTGGAATACATTGTCTTCAGCGAAAATATAGCAACTCTATGCTCACAATGGTATAAAATGGAAGTTTATTGCACCACAAACAAGTTAGTGGGAAGGATAAGGATGATCGATTTATGAGCGAGGTGAGAATGATACAGATGAAGTTTTCACTCCAATAATTTCCTAACTGGTTGAACATTGACCACAGTTCCATCCGGACCCGATTCTAGAAGAAACAAAATCACAAATATTTACAGGCCTACTGGATATATTTTGGAAAAGGCGCTAAAGAATATATCCCGCTTGTCCAAAGAATATCGTTTGGAGTTATGCGTATACCATCATATAAGAAATGTAAAGCAATCATCACGAGTACGAATAGTCTTATTGCAAGAAGATCTGCGACGACGACAAATGTCGAAGAAAAGAAAGCTCTCCAGGGGAAATTAACCGATGGTTGGGATGGAAGAATTCTTTGTGTCAAAAGAAATCCGCCCAATTCAATTAGTCTTAATAGAGTGGGGAGGATGTTGAGGCAATGAAGCAAGCAAACTATTCTGTATAATTTCAGCGAGCTTAAGTGGCATCACTTTTTATTTGTTGTTATTCCGTAAAAGCACATTCTTACTTGTGATGTAATCACTCTAAAGAATAAATATATATTATACTAACGTCGGCATTCGTAATAATCAGGTTTGTATCTGTTAACGTTAATACCTTACATTGAATATCAGATATAACGGTTTCAAATACTATTCCTTGACTATATAAATTTTATTTTAAATTTATTAGAAGTATACCTGATAATACTTCATTGGGAAGGATGGAAAACTTTGCAGATTTCTCTCCAAGATCTGAACAACATGAGAAGCCATTTATTGTTATTTTGCTCTTATATTTGTATTTAAAAATAGAAATCTATAAATGAATTAATATATCGTAATAAATAAACTAAAGATATTGATTTTATGAACATGTAAGAATATTTACTTACAAAATAGCTAATTATGATATAGAATCGATTGTAAATATGTTGCTATTTGGAGGTATCTAGAATCGAACGCACGACCTTCTGGTTTGTAGCCAGATAACATACCTCAAGACAAAAGAAGCCAGTCAGACTTGAGGATGTTATTTGTCTTATAAAGCTTCTACTACAAATACAAATACTTAAATGATGAAAGTAATTTTGATAATCGGTCCCATTTCTATTATATATTATGACAAAAACTTGTTACTATTTACATATATTAAAATATTTAATGTATCAAAATAATTATCTGAAAATGTATTTATAAAGATGAATAGATTATAAAAAACTGATATTTATATTTATTACATAGGAACATATAAAATTTCTTCATAAGTATCTGTTACTTTTAATATGGACTTTCTGAGATAAAGTTGGACTTCTTACATTTTTTTTTTTTTGAAATTTCGGATCTTAATTTATAGTTTTAAATTTAAAGGTAAAGATTAAAATTTAATGTTTTATCTATATCTTAGTCCTTTAGGAAGATATAAAGAGAAGATGATAGAGGGTGAATGATATAGATGTTTCAAAACAAAAGTATGAAAAAAATAAACAAAAACAGAAACGAATGCATATGAAAGAAGTTGATGTGATTTATATAAGTTGACTAAACTTCTGTATCTTTGATGAAAATATTATATCTAATATACGAAGCAGTTCGTTATGTTGAAGAAATTAGTTAAAGTTAGAAATTAGAAAATCTAAAGAAAGTTAAATATATAAGGAAATCTACAATTCTAATAAAATAGTATATCTGAAATTAAATATAGTTGTATTAAATTTATTAATTTCATTGATAAATAAAGGGC
>JAPMOQ010042318.1:2538478-2560072 GCA_026543055.1 Argiope trifasciata | reverse complement strand
CACACACACACACACACACACATATATATATATATATATATAAAATAGCTCTTGAATAATAAAATAAAAAAGAATTGAATAAAAATTAGTAACACTTCTCTTTTAAATGCCATTCAATTGCAATGAATGTATTCATTTACGATGTTACGAAAACAAGATGGTTATTTTGAATTTCAAAGTGTATTTCCAAAATTATTTCTTCTGCGGGAGCAAAGCGCCGGGTACCAACTAGGATTAAATTAATCAAAACAAATTTTGAAGATGATATTATTTTAAGAAGTAAAAATATTTAAGTAAGAAAAAGCATTTGGTGCTAATATTCTATTTTAAATTATAAAAATTTTAAGATGTTGTTTAAAGTAAAAAGAAAACATTGCTTTGATGTTATTCTGGAAGTATGTGCTATGATTAAAATAAATAGTCTGCTTATTGATGCAGAAAGAATAAAATCATGGAAAATGAGGTTGTTTAAAACTAAATGTAGATAATAGTCTTAATAATTTCTCTTTCACTTCTAACCAAATTTTGCATTCTCATCTGGTATTTGCGCTTTGATTCTAAAGGGCAAACATTTAATGCAAAATCATCTTTCCACAAAATATTTCAACATATTTTAAATATGTTATGTTTAGTCCCTGACCACTTAAGGGCCAGTATAAGAATACAATGAATTAATCATTGCAATTTTTAATAACAAGACTATCCATTTCGGTATTTGTAAAAATATTTAGTCTTTTTCAACAAAAATCGATTTTATCGAATATGAATTAATTTTTTAGTAAAATTGTAATAAAATGCTGTAAATTATTGGATTAATAGAAACTAAACAAAATATTAATGTTTTATAATTCAATAATATTGCAATAAACTATAACATAAAAGAAAATTTATATTCCCGATTTTCGATTCGTTTTTAAAATAACCAGTAATAGAAAATGCATAAAGCGAAAGCCGTCCTATTGAAGTTTAAACATGTTTTTAATAGTAAGAAGCAACTTTCTAAAAAATTAAGGAAAATATCAATATTTTATTACAATATGATATTTTTAAAAATAATTTCAATTCCTTGGTAAAAAATTCAATTCCTTGGTATTATGCCAAAATTCACTAACATGATAAAATGTATAAATGTATTTTTTATATTTTATCTTATAGCTTGAAGACATTCTTTAAACTTTAATATTGGCTAATCTTTACTTCCATCATAGCATGCAAGATAGCTGCACGAAAGATGAATAACGTAATCTTGACACATAAAATATTAATATTAAGGTATGAAACATTATTGCTATATATTTTCTTTTATTTAAGCACATTTCGTTATTTCGAAAAAAATGAACAATGAATTTTCTGTTAAAATATATGTTTTTTGTGCGACTCTTGAAGTCTTATTTTTTATTTAGTATAGAGATAATATCAAGATACTCACTTAAGAAATGACCCACGACACTGACTTTAGCTGTTAAATTATTCCTTTATTGGTTATTGGTACATCTTTAATATAGGCTATTTTGAAGTATTGAGATAATTACATCTTTTATTTGAAAAATGTGATATCATTTGTCAAGCACCGTATCTGATAAAATTTTAAAACTACCTGGAAACATAAAAGCCATATTTTTGTTCTATGTAATATATTTTATGACCCCACTGATCTATGTGGTGTTTAAATTTAGTTTACTAAAATAGAAAATCTATGTAAACATTTAATATCTTTCAATAAAATTTTAATATATCACATCTATTTACAATAAATACAATTTTATATTTATTAATTCCATAATATAAAAGAATGTAATAAGGTTTCTCATAAGTTTCTTTCCTATTTCTAATATGAATACAGACTATTTAAAGTTTAAAATATTATTTATTTTGTTATATAAAAACTCTTTTGCTGTAATACTTTCTTCCATCTCTCAGGAAGCCTCATTGTGCCTTCTTTCCAAAATTATAGTGTGAACAAGAAATAATCTTCGAGGTGAGTTATTATTTCGCTGATGGATTTAAAGCGCTCCTGAAGAAGATAATTTCTTAAGGACAGGAAGAAATAATAATCAGATGAAACGAGATATGGAATTTATGCAGGATGTGCTACAAAGCATTCTATCAAACTTCAAGGGTTTTTCTCTTAAGACTAATGCAATATATAGTCTCGCATTGTCATGATGAATTGTCATGATATTCTGGCTTTTTTTTGTGACAGTTTTCAGTTGATCCTGCTAATAATAGTATTTTGTTGAATTTATTATTCACCTTGAGAAAGGAACTCGTAGAAATTTACACTACACCTTTAAAATCTCATTAAATGTACAAACGAACTTTTGGGAGGTGTAGTCCCTGATTAGAGCTCTAGGAGAACTGAAATCGCTAGCATAAATGGCTATTAGATAATTCTACATGTTTTCACAAGCAGAGCGACATTCATAGCACGATGACAAAGAAAATTTTAGGTATCGTAATATTTCGGCACAAAATAAATGATTGAATATGAAATAAAGAATACAGACTTTCAATCTTTTTATTAAAATCTAGTAACTTGAATATCGTATATTTCTCTTAAGTATCGAAGTAAATTCAATCGCTGATTACGCCAGTACATCTGGATAAGACGTTTATCTTTTACTTATACAATGTTTCAAAAGAAAATGTATTGTTATCAAAAAACAATTCTATCTCAAAATTTTGACAACTCTTCACGTTTCAGGTGTGTCTGGGCCCAAAACGCACATTTATATTAGTTATCTCTAAATGAACAAACAATTCTAAATCGATTTGATCCAGGCGAATCAAATCAAATATCTAATACTATAATACGAGGAATGGTTGCCAAGTCGAAAATCGCCCCAGAATTAATAAACTCCTGTAAACTTGGGGGTCTGGGGTTTTTGGCCACGAAGAATCGATTGGCGCCAGTTTTGAAGTGCTACGGTCAAGCAGTTCGTAGTTACAGATAGGATATTTTCAAACTTTATTAGTTCGCCATAATGGCTACTTAAATTTTCAAGCGGTAACGTACTGCCATCTATAGCCAATATGGCGAACTAATAAAGTTTTATGTTTATGCTGTTATAGGTTTATAATAGGTTTCTTATGTATGTATATATGTTTGGTTTTTCTAAATAAATTTGTCAAAAATATTGAACTTCAACACACTTCAATCGTTACATTTGTATAGAATAGTTCCCTTTCCAAACTCTAACTTTGTTTAGAATAGTTTACAATGATGCACTTTAACCGGTTATCTTTTCACCAATGGTTTCACAAATTTTCTTATGGCATGTATTGTTTTGATAAATCACAATTGAAAATTTAAATCTTCGAGTTAGCTTCGACACCTGTTTTCTCCGAGCGGAGCTCGGTCACCCTCTGGTATAGACATAATACAAAATATGTCGGTTGCTTACAAATTTTCAGTGTGAATCAAATTTACGTGAAATCTATAAATTTGTTGATTAATTATAAATTAACACAATAACTACAAAATAAATAAAATGCTAGATTGATAAACTTTATCGCTTTGATAAAGGTGAATCTAATTTGATATACGGACATAATTCGAAGTGTTTTGATTTTTTAAAAATTTTTGAATGTAAATCAAATTTAAAGGAAGTCCATAAGTTTAATATATACTCAATTTAATATATAATAAGTTTAACATTTAAAATGTTGATAAGTTTCAAATTTTGAAATAGATCGTGCCAATTTTGTAAACGCAACGACTGAAAAATCCAGACATATCAATGAAAGCTAGCATTCGAGTTTTTGGTTAGGGCACTGTTAATAATGGTTGTCATTTCTGCTCCTCTCTATTCGGTTTATCTACAACAATAGATTAGAATATCAAAACATTCAATAGGGTCATAATTTTCACTTTTATAAATTTACCTTCTTACAATTACTTTTTACAATTTTACAATTACTTACTTTACAATTTTATAAATTTACCTTCTTACTTACAGTTGGAGATCGCAAGGACAAGGAAATTTGCTCAACAGTTGTTAAAAAGGGAACCTTTCGATGCATTTAGATAAGGGCATCTATATTATGGCAAGAAGTTAAATATCATTTGCTTTATTGGCATAGCATTTTGTATTTTTTTACAAATGATAAGGATAGATTTCAAAGCGATAATACTAAAAAATTTTGATTATTAATTGTAAGTGATACAATTGTTCACTTACAAGTGAATTTTTCACTTGTAAATGATACAATTGTTCACAATAATTGTAAGTGATACAGTTAACGTATTAATTAATTCATAATTTTAATATATAATTATTTCCTGCTTTCTTGTCTTATTTCTTTTGCTATTTTCTAAAATTATAGGGAAATTAAATGATTGTAGAGTTGTATTCTGAACATTTTGAAATGATTCGTACTCTTTTGTCCCTAAAGGAATTGAAAGAATTCTTTACAACTAAATAAGCTATTTACAGCAATTCCGAAATCGGTTAATATGGAGTTATAAACCAATTTTGTTATATGTACTATAGAGGAAGTAAAACCTTAGTTGTCAATAAATAAAAAATGGAAAAGGTATAAAAAGAAGTAAAATACCCAGTGTCGGGTATTTGAAATGATATTTGTGATCCAGTTCAAATCTGTTCTATGAAAGGGAGGTAACTTTATGGCTAATTTTTTTTCTTAATCTCAGTAGCAATGTCACTTCTTTGAGCGAACAAAATACTTTCAAGGTGTTTTTTATAACTTTTCAGTTGATCAGATTGAAAGTTTGTATTTATAAGAGGAATAGTCTTGTTTTAATTGATTCTTTATTTATGTCATTATTCTGGCACAGTTTTTTTTATGTAGGATTACAGCTATTAAAAACTGTAAGTTTCAGCTTATATTCTTGATTAACCCTATATTAATGCTTTTATATTTATGTGTTTGTCATTCTGGTATGTCTTTCATTTTCAACTTGTATTTGTGTCATTCACCTATTTTTCACTTTATATAATGAGATAGATATATGATTTTAGATACTGATACATTATTTCATATTTCTGAGTCAGTAAGTCTATTATACTAATGTATCTGTAATGTCTTCCATCCTTTGGACATTATGATATTTGGTATGCTTATGTGTATTACTACTTTCTATCTATACTTTTCAACTTAATCTCCAGAACCCAAGATAGGCTTGCTAACTATTTAATTTAAATATTTTATTTTCAACAAATGAAGCATAACGTAACCCTTATTTACCGCTCATATTTTGGGAATAACTGCAAGCCTTTTATGAATAACAGCTATCTCTCCCCTGCGACCTTAAAACTCTAACAGTCTTTCAGGCGGGCAGGTAAACGTGGTGTAAACCAAGACCAAGAAGGATATTCTCATATTAAACATATAAATTCGTATAGCAATACGTTCATTTATTTTTGAGTTTGAGGTCTAAATAATATTTAATAGCATTTAATAATTCTTACGATGCTTTTTGCTTCTATAAAACTATTCGAAACAGTTAATTACTTTTAATAGTTATTCAAACAAGTGATGGGTTCTAATTTTGTGTTTATGTAGGGAACTTCAAATGGAATACTTATAAAAAAGACAATTGGTTATGATGAAGATATTCCAGATATTTAATAAATAAGGAAATACAAGTCTCTACCATCATGCATCTCTATGTATTCCAAAGTCTCTCCTCCAAATACTTTATATTCTGATATGTGATTTTGTTGTCGTTGAAAGAATTTAAGAATATATAACATTGAAATGAAAATTGTTCTTAAAAATCTTCATTTCTCTTGTTATGAGAAAACAGCAGTTTTATTATGTATCGATAAGTTTGAATTTAGTGAATTAAGTACTTTAAATCCAGTTTTCTTTACATATTGAAGCCTATTATATGCATAACTGTTTAAATTTCAGATCTCTGGTGAATGTGTGCATTCAAACGAGAATAAAGTGGAGAAAATTGATTGGCTTAAATGCATTAAGTTTATGGTTAAGGGTAAGTGCAAATGATTGATTCGATTAAAAAAATCCTATTTTTGAAACTACTGTACATATTACTGTAAGTGATGTATTACAATTTAAAGATAAATACAGCACATTTGTTTTTCATTTATACGTGTGGCTCTCTGATTCACAACTAGTGTGTTCAATCCACAACCAACGTCCAATCTGTAATCCAATTCTTTTCAATCATTTTGTAACTTCACACTTTAATGGTCCTGAATGCTGGCCAAACGTGGTCTTTAATTTCTAGTAGTAATTTGGCCTTGGTGGAATATGAACATTGTCATGTATCAATGTTTTCTTTTTGTGGGCCTTTGTCAAAGATAATAGACAAAACAAAATGCTACAAAATGTTTGGAACGAATTGGATTATACGTGGGAGGCATGCTGTGTGAGAAGAGAATCACACATTGGATATTTGTAACTGGAAAAAATTGGCTTATCGTTCTTTAAATTTATGTATCTCTTATTCTAATACACGTAGTAGTAGTACTTGTACTGATCTTATACACTGAAGTGACAAAAGTTATGGGATAGCAATATGCAAATATACAGATAGCAGTAGTATCGCAAAAAGTATAAATGGGCAGTTCGTTTTCCAGAGCTTTCATTTGTTTTCAAGTTATTCATGTGAACAGGTTTTTCGTGATTTATGGCGGCACGACGAGAATTCACAGACTTTGAGCGTGGAATGTTAGTTGGAGCTAGACGTATGGGTCATTCCATTGCGGATATCGTTAGTGAATTCAACATTCCGAGATTCACAGTATCAAGAGTGTGCCGAGAGTATGAAATTTAAGGCATCACATCCCATCATGGAAAGCGCAGTGGGCGACCACCTGCACTTAACGACAGAGACCACCGACGTCTGTGTAGAATGGTCAATGTTAATAGACACGCAACACTTCGTCAAATAACTGCGGGAATTAATGTGGGACGTACGAGGGACGTGTCCGATAGGACTGTGCGGCGAAATTTGTCTTTCTTGGGCTATGACAGCAGAAGACCGACTCGAGTGCCTTTACTGACAGCACGACATCGCCTGCAGCGACTCTCCTGGGCTCGTGAGCATATCGACTGGTCCCTAGACCAGTGGAAAACCATGGCATTGTCAGAAGAGTCACGATTTCAGTTGTTACGAGCTGATGGTAGAGTTCGAGTGTGGCGCAGACCCCACGAAGCTATGGACCCAAACTGTCAGCAAGGCGCTGTTCAAGCTGGTGGTGGCTGCATAATGGTGTGGGCTGTTTTTACATGGTCCTCTGGTGCAACTGAGCCGATCATTGACTGGAAATGTTTATGTTCAGCTGCTTGCAGATCACTTGTAGCCATTCATGGACTTCACGTACCCACACAACGATGGGATTTTTATGGATGACAATGCGCCATGTCATAGGGCCAGAACTGTTCGCTATTGGTTTGAAGAACATTCCGGACAATTCCAGCGCATAATCTGGCCGCCTATATCGCCCGATATGAATCCCATCGAGCATTTATGAGACATCATAGAAAGGTCGGTTCGTGTCTTAACTCCTGCACCATCCACACTTTCACAATTATCGACGTCTATACAGACAGCATGACTCAATATTCCTGCAGAGGACTTCCAATGACTTGGGCACTCCATAACACGTCGAGTTGTTGCACTTCGCCGGGCAAAAGGAGGACCGACACGATATTAACAGTCATCCTATGACATTTTTTTCTTCAGTGTATATGTATGCTAATGACGATTGGGGAA
Organism: Argiope trifasciata; assembly: GCA_026543055.1. Taxonomy (NCBI): domain Eukaryota; kingdom Metazoa; phylum Arthropoda; class Arachnida; order Araneae; family Araneidae; genus Argiope; species Argiope trifasciata. Next base: position 2,552,364 of record JAPMOQ010042318.1, on the reverse strand, counting down.
CAATTTTTAAAAATTTTAATCTTGATATTGATAAGCTATAAAAAAATCAAAATGAATATACAACTTTTGCTTGTGATGAAAATAAGTAATAGTTGCAATAGCTTTGTTCTCACTCTGTCAGTCAGAATGCTTATAATAATAAAGATATCCGAAAAGGAAGAAATGAAAATTAAAAACTCAAATCCAGACGATGCATTTCAGAAACTATTAAATTTCTTGATACAAATTCCATCGAAAAAAAATATGAAAAGATGGCCTTAAATCAAAATGAAGAGTTATATATAAGATTTAAATTCAATTTTAAGAAACATATTATTACCTAATATGTAGAATGGATAAATAAATAAAAATCCTTAGCCAAATCCCCTTATAAAATAAATTTAAGATGAGAACATCTTTAATCAGTCTATTGACAGATTAAAGATGTTTGCTTTAAAACCCTACAACATATTTCAACTATGAAACTATTGAAAACATGATGAAAACATTTCATTCACGGAAAATATCTTGATTATCAAGCCAATCTTTTATATATAATCACTGTTATTCTAGTTGCTTTTTATGGCTTTTATCATAGACAAGCCCACTGCCAAATTCAGTGAATTCGAGTCGAGAACGTGTCTTGTTTTCAATTCCGCCATTTAGGGACAAGAGAACGTCTCAGCTACTCATATGTTGCAACCCTTTATGTGCGGCTGATTTCATTGCCTCACCCACGGATCGAAACACGCACATTCGCTTGCACAACAACTTTTTGCAGTGGGGGGGGCAGTCATGAACTTCACAGACAGAACACAGGGCTGATTACAACCATACTCGAATCAGGAAATCCAGGTCTCCGACGCTCTACCTCTAGACCAAGTCACCGGGTACTGTGGTTCTTTCTTATAAGCAAACAATCAAAATAATTGAAACCATGTCAAACTTAAAAAAAAATCAGTTACTTCTACCTTGCAAATTAGCTTTATCTTACAAAACAGAGAATAATATATTAATTTCTTTAAGGTAAGATTGTTTTAAATATAAATGCTTACCGATATAAATGTGAAAGATTAAAAAAAATATTCCGAAATTTTCCGATTCTAATTCTCAAAGGGATTAAATAACATTTTTACGTGAAATCACGTTTAAACATAAGTGTTGGAGATGAATTATTAATTTGAATTTTACGATGTAAATTTTATTTGAATCCGTTTATTATTTAAGAAGTACTAGATGCATTCCAATTTATGTATCATAAAACCTTTTCTTATTGAGTACTACTAAAATTTTTAATTTCCTTTCTCCTTCTAGCTATAATGAAAAGTTTTTAAAACTTCATTTTTCAAAATGTATTGGTGGATTAGGAAGAAACCCTAACTACATATTACTAAAAAATAAACAGATTTATCAAAATGTCAGCATTTGAATAATGAAAATTTTTCATTTAATGTTCAATTTTTTTTCCTTATTTGGGTCTTAAAAGTTTTTTTAATGTATTACTATTTATAAACTATATATAGCCTTTATAAAATATAACTACCGCAGTCGATCATTTACTAATATCTAAGTATTATATAAAAAGTGTAAAATAGAGAAAAAATATTTAAAATATAGTGCATATTATGGTATATTCACTTGTATTTCAATTTTTTATCAAGATTTTAGAAAAATAAACATGTCAAAATGAAATATAATTCTGTAAATGTTTTTAACGTTAAATTTTGATGTAAATATAAGCTCGAAAAAAAATAGAAACACATGAAACATATACATTAAATAATCGAATTAGTTTTAAAATAAGTAAACAGATGAAGCTAAATTTTTTATTTTCTTTAAACCTCAGTGCCTCTACTTTACATTGAAAAAAATACCATGAAATATAATTTCAACTAAAAGCATTATTTTTGAAAATGTAAATTAATTTTGCATGGAATTTCTATGTTAAAATTATTAAATTAGCTTTAAAATATATATTAATATAGTAACCAAATTTACTTCATGAAATGTAAATAAAGTTAATTGATTTAAATTCTTTTTATAACAAAATCCTTAAAAATAGAGGAAACAACTTTTTTCTGAAATGCAAAGCAGAAACAATTCTAACTATATAAAAGTTTTATGGATTAAGTTGATGAAAACTTTTAAGATTTATCTTAATGCCTTCTTACCAGAGGTATTTTTTAATGCTTTTATTAAGAACTAAGATGAGTCTTCTACTTAATTCCAATAAACAAAAGAACAAATGAGAAGTTTCGGTTCTATTATTTCAAGTTTCATTAATGAGACATGCAAAACTTACGGTGTTTAAGAAATACATTATTTTCTTAGTGAGTACTTTTTTTCTTAAAAAAAGAGAAAATTACTTTTATTAATAAGAATGTAACTCTATAATCATTACCAAAAAAGGAAAATAATTTTTTTTAAAACGCACAATAGTTTCATTATAATTCGTGTTTTTATTAAGAACTAAGTATTATCGAAAGAAACCTTAATTATTATTGCTCGGTTATATTTGTAACCTAAGGAAATTTCATTGAAAAAAAGTTTTTAAAAAGGAAAATTATTGTGAAATTATTAAATCCAATGTTGTATTCAAAATTTATTTTTTTCTAGTGGTATATTTTATAGTTATAAAAATGTATTATATAAAATAATAAAAAAGTTATAAAAGTGTTATAAAAAGTGTTAAAAGATAAAATAATAATGGTATATAAAATAATAAAAGGTTAAATTATAAAGTTTATAAACGTTGTTAGTTTATAGTATATTTAATTTTTAAAAAAATCCGGAAAAATGCATTTATCATAAATAATTTTTGAATTAATATAGATTATTTGCATATCTCTTCTCTGAACTTTTGCATTCAAGATTGTTATTCAACAATTAAAATAAGAGTACAATTGCCGATCCAAGTAAAATGATGAAAAACGACTTACAGCAATTAACGAAAGAATTTATATACTGAACTAGGCAGGCAGTTATTAATTTGTGAAACTACATATTACAGATAAATGTTCTACATTGAAAGTATAATATTGTCAAACAATATCTCTAAGTTTTTAATTTTTTTAATTAAAAATGGTTTTAAAAATTAAAATTTTTTAGAACATTTCATGATTTAATTCACCTTCAGAAAACAAAATTTTTATCTTGTGATTATTTATATCCGATAATTTTTAAATGTCTTAAATTAAATAAATTTTGATTGTGGAAAGTTGAGATACTTGAGTTCAAATAAGATAAACTTGTATTGACTATCATAAGGTGTATTTTCTTTTGAATATCAAAATACCTTATCCATCGTGAAGAGATCTAATTGATCTGATATTTTAGGGAAGTAACGTAAGTGCAATCGCGATATGTTATTATCCAGGATCTGTCGAATAATTCGGAATCTCATGCCATTTATACAGACTTTTTAAATTATTTTTTTTCAAGATGACAATTTGACTTAATGTCAAAATGTTAATAATTTTAACAATAATGTGTAACTCAATATAAAATATTGATGGCTAAATATGGAAAAAAGGGTGGCCATTACGCATATTTTTCAGCAAATTCCAAATATACATTTTGGAATTTTCAAAGAATGCAAAGGGTCTTGCCATCAGCTTAATATATACGAATTGATTAGCAATTGTTAGTATACATTTGTTAAATTATTATCATAAATCTTAGAAGCAAACATAAACCAACTTTGTTTACAAGAAAACACTTTTAGGCAATGTAATATTTTAAATTTCATATAAAATTTAACTTAAATACAACCTTGACCAACAAAGAAAAGAAGAAAAAAAAACACATTTCTATAAAAGGAAGTACATTTTATCTCCAAACATTTCTTTAGAAATTTAAATATCAATATTTTGCAAAAAATGAAATTTGAATTTTTACTGATGTATTTTTTCATGTACAGGTAAACAAATACTTCAGTATAAATAAAACTGGTGTTTCTTAGAACTCACAAGAGAGGAAATATTTGTATTCCATTTCGACACCTCTTTTTACCGATTATTGTATACTTCCATTATAAATTTTCAATGAAAAAAATACAAAATTAAATAAGAAGTTCATGTTGAATGATTCTTCTGTTTCTTGTAATTTTTCAAGATATAGAGATAAAACAAGTATTATTAGTTAATCGGCGAGTTTTTAATTAATTTCACAAAATAATATTGCATGTAGTAATTGAAAATGATTAATTAGCTAAGGATTAGAATATCTAATTATCAAATATGCGATTTAGTCATCATTTATGCAGTTTAATGCCTTTTAAGGTATTCGTAAAAATTATTTGCAGTAGGTAAACATGCTAAAATAGTCCACAAAATTAAAAAAATATAAAAAAGAAGGGGATTTCAAAATAATACTTGTGAATTGCAAGATATTCTTCTCATATTTTATGAACTATTTATTATTACTTAAGTAGAGAAATTTAAATATGTCATCAACAATAGAACAATAAAAGATAATTTTTAAAAATATATATAATTCTCTCATGACTTCAAAACACTCGTTATGAAATACCCACTGCTCAATACACTTATTCATGCTAGAAATTTTCAGACAATACTTTCTTTATGTTTCTTAAAAAATACTTACGACTGCTAAAGATAGATATCGTAGAAACATTCAAATACATGCAACCAATGTAATTTATTATCGCTTAGCATTTGGAGGGTCATTGAACCTTAAATAATTCATCATCATCAAGTCAGTTGTAAGCAGGCATTACCGAAAGAAAATTGAGTATTGTTTGCTGTTGGGAAAACCAAAACTAAATATACAGAACTAAAAGACTCAAATCATTTCTTTTTCATGTTGCTTTATTCAGCATTTGGTTAATGTTTTAAAGAAAAAGGAAAAAAAAAACCTATCGCTTTTCCAAAATCCCTTTTGAATATTTGAAAGGTAAAATCTCCTTTTACATTTCATTTATTCTTGCTTTCGAATTGTTAGAATTATTTATTTAAAAGTTTTTTAATTGATTCTGTAAACGATCTTGGATTGACATTTAAGAAAACTTAAGTTCACGACTAAATTATGAAAATTTGCTTCATAAGAAACAAGTCTTATTCAGATAAATAAGAACAATATTCATGTTTTGTTGGAAAGTGGAAAATAATCTTTCGGAAATTGGTATTGTTGTAAAACTGTTAATTTATACGTTTCTGATTAAAAAAATAAAAAAAAACTATAAAAATATTTCAAATTCCTTTTGGTAAGCTATATTTTTGTAATATAAGTATAATTATATGCTAAAGCTACTAAAAGGTTTCAGGAAAATACTAAGAAACTTGTAATCTCATAATTAAATTTAGCAAATTACTCTGTCAATGAGCAACTAATAATTTTCTTTTTCAGAACCTAAGTCATTGCATATAATATTAAAGACTAAAATTTTTATTTCGGAGAACTGTTAAAAGTTATCAGTTTAGAGAAACATATGGGATAAATAACAATTTCTATTCAAACTCAAAAAATATTGCAATGAGATTTAAAAAGAATATGGAATGTGTAAGTATTTTCATAAACTGATTTAAGTTAAATAAAACTAGGAAGTATAAAATTCAATCCATTTTTTTTCTCTTTTTAATGAATAGAAGTATTTTTTCATCTAAACGCATTTCTAATACAGTTAAAATACTGAGACCCTTGATTTCATAACGTAAGCTTGTAATTTGCATCAGCAATCACTTTAAACTTATACAAACTGATGTAAGTGATCCCTTGTAATGCGTTACAAATTTATACTGGCGGCAACATTGAAGAAGACTAATTTCGGGTAGTATATTTTTTGTTAAAAGGGAAAACGGTAATGAAATCTATGTAAGAAACCAAGATAAATGCTCAGTGTTCCGTGCAAAACTAATTATTGAGGAGATTTGAAATGCTGCATAACTGGAACATTTGTTCTGTCATTTCAACTTTGAGTATCCCCGGAAGCTTTATTCAGCATTTATCTGAATGGAGGAGGTGTGGGGATCGTATAACAAGACCATCTACCAACTTTTGAATCGCTTGATTGGCAATGTTAAGATCAACTTTTTGTGGGTTCTGTCGCATGTGAATATGCACGGAAATGAAATTGTTGACGGTTTGACCCTAGAGAGATATACTTATACTACTTATGGTGACTGTTTTCCTTCTTAAGAAATCCCCACCATGGTCAGGCAAGATATCCGTTCTTCTTGGAGGAGGGCCTCCATTCATATATGGTATGCGAAATGTTTCTCTGGAGTTTTTTAATTGTTATTAGCAACAGGCATGATCAGCCAATTCTCTATAAATTTTTAAGTGGATACACTTGTGTTCAACGTCATGTGAAGGTCCACAGATTTTATCCCATGTGCCCAAAATGCAATGCGTCTCAGGCTGCTCCTGCCCAAATTTTGACCTATATCAATTTCAATAAAAGTCAGCTGTTCTCGAACCTTTAGACAGTGTTACATAGTTTGAAGGCGTTCTCGCTCATGGAACTGGTTTGATGTTACTGTCAACCATGTGGGATAAGCCACACCAACAACAGTTTTTAGGATGGATCTTTATTCTATTCTGACTTGCATATAGTTAGATGACAGCAATTGAAAATTCTTTTACTTTAATTGTAATGTGGGCTTCAGGAAATCTGTAAGAAATTTGAAAATTTAATTGACGTGATTTGAAAATGAGAATTCAGATTCTCAAAGATAATCCATTAACAATCAAAATATGAGTTTGTTATCTTACAATTCCTGACTGCTTTGAACTAAATGAATGATATTTTGTATATAATCATCCTCAATTTTTTTTTGTATGTATTCGAATGTATTTTACCAAATTTTGAATAAAATTTATCTAGAAAATTTATTTCTAAACTGTCATGCTACCATGATAATTACAAAAATCAAAGAGCTAGATACAATTTTATGCATGCATTTACTACATTTAAAGTTCAGTGCATTAATTTAGTATATTTTAAATGTAAATAAGTTATCAAGTTTTGAAATAATTCGTGCTTAAAACTTCACAGTCTTGGATGGTAAGATTGAATTACGAAAACACTTTCATCCAAAGATGCAACGACTATTATGTAATGAACAATGAACAGTGGTATGTACTTTTTTGTCTACGATTTAATTTTGTTGTAAATTTTGGTAACACTTTTCCTCAAAAAAGACGTTGAATGAGATGTTAAATTATTTGGTGATTGTGTATTAGCACCACTGTACTTAAATATAAAGAAATTACCAATGATTTCATGTTAGATTTAACTGAGCGTCGAATACTTATCCGTTTTTTACCACAATATGCAACTGCCATAATTAATGATTTTCGGCATTTTTTATGCAAAAAGTAATTCTCATGTGTTATACTTTATGAAAAAGTCCGAGCATTAGTGATTTTCTCTGCTAAAGTCGAAAGTCTCATGCTGATCTATAGTGAAAATAAAGCCTTAATTAGAGGAAGAAACCACTTCTAGGGTTCTGATTGCTTACATGTAACTATTTTTTACTTTTTTCATGTGTGCTTTTTCATTAGCAACCACTTGGCAACCAGCTGTGATCCATCATCACAAAACATAAACTTACTCTTTTTTTGTTTTTGATAGTTTTTTTCTACATCTTTAACCCTTTAGTGGTCTCTTTTTCCTCGTTCCAATCGAAAACCCATGTTTTTCGAAAAAAAAAAAATTACGAAAGTGTAAAAAAAGAAGTTTTAAAATCTTCCTTCAACGGTATTCTTTGAATGTTAAAACCATAATTAAATACCATTTTTTATTCCAGATTTTAAGAATTCACGAAGTTTCTATTAACAAAGGCTTTTAATGCTTCTTTAGGTTGCAAATAACTTGTATAACATTAGGTTCTTAAATAAAAATGTAAGAATGCTTAATGTAGCCTGATTTATAGCTAAAGCAAGGATAAGAGTTTAGAGGTTCCACAAATTACCTATTTTTGTGAACACTGAAAATAGTTAAGTACATTCAATGTCCAACATTATAGTAATTATATGCAGTTATATACAATAGTTTGAGTAATGTATAGCTTCACTACAGAAAATAGGTTATAAAATGAATTTATGAGGAGACAATGGGATAACACACTGAATTCTGTTCAATACTGAAATGGTCTATTTCTCCAAAAATATTGATGAAGGATACAAGATATTCATTCTTAAAAAATGTAAAATTTCAAGCTCGATACATATATTATGGTAATGATTTTCAAACTGGAAAAAATTATTATAAGAGTTGAATAACAATTTAGTTCTTAAGTGATTGTTTAAAAATAATTCAATTAATTTTTTTATAATTTTTAGCATAAGAAATGGATTAAAGAGAACCAGATGTCATTTGTAATATTGCTCCATATTAGTGATAAATATTCATATTCAATAAAAGTCAATTATAGCTATTTTGTATAATTCGAATACAGCATTTATTCAATAAAAATTGAAATCAATAAATGATCTAATAATTTTCCATATCCTTCCTAGTTTCTTGCTCTTAAAAAAAGAAGACATAAAACAATAACAAAATATTAAAATATACGACAACTTATGCTTAGAATACTTACATTTATTTGTTAAATTTGAAAGCTAGAGTATTAAGTTATAAGTATTAAGTAAGAAATAAAGCTGGAGTATTAAGTAAGCTGGTGTGGTAAATAATATTTTAGATTTCTATTGCGAGGCATTTAATTCATTGTCAATTCATATTTAAAATAATTACTTTTGGATTAAAGGTATACAATTTGGATAAGAATTTTGATTACATAAATTTGAAAAATAGACTCAAATTTTGTGGAAAAAAAATCCTTTTTGATTTAAAATCGCAGATACTTTTGAATAAATAGTGATTGGAAACATACTTTATAAAACACTAATTATTTCTTGATTTGAAATATTTTATTCTATTTACAATATCAGTATTTTATTCCTTGATAAATTTTCCTTCCAAAAATGTAATATTCCTATATGATAAATTGCATGCTAAATATTTTAATAATTAATTAAAAGAAAGAACAATATTTAATAAAAACTCACAAGTTGTAGCAATATTTTTAATTTAAAAAATAATAATACCCAAAATCGATCATAAATATAAGAGTAACTGGTGATAAAGGTTTGCCAATACATTATGTTTTCCTTAAATAAATTAGAGAAAACGGAAGTTAAAATTTTTCAAAAGAACTTTTCAGAGTATTAAAAAATGTTGGAAATCTGGATGACTTTTTCAATTTAATAAATACTAAAATTTCGAAAAATTTGTTGACTCTATCAGTTTTTACAAAATTTCTCTTTTCTATTATTCCAAAAGAAAACAAAATTTAAAACATAGCTTTAATATGTATTTGGCTAAAGATCCTTAATCAATTTTTAAAAAAGGATTTTATTTCAAAAGCTGACGAAGATTAAAGCCATCAAAAATATCTATCGAATAGAAGACAATCTGTAAACATGGAAATAAAAAAGATACACCCCAGTTTATTAAAAGATTTATAGATGGAACATATTTGGAAAATATCCTGCTGTCTTCTGCAAAATGCCACAATGTTCCTTGGGAATTTAAAAAAATTCTTATAGATTTTTGGTTAGAAGAAAAAGTAATGAACTAGCATCTTCCAAGTTGCAGAAAAGAAAATGAAAAGAAATGTTCTACCTTTAAAATGCTATATTCATTTTATTTTGATTTGGAACATATAAAAATATTTAAGGTCAATTTAAATCTTGAAGAATTTATACTTTGAGCAATCGAAGGGTAAGGAGTGATAGATAATAAAAATAAACAAAATGATTTATGTTTAATTCAAAAATTTTTCATTCATATTCTAAAAAAGAGGTTGAAAATACTTAAACATACTAATATAATAATATTAAAAATGCAATGTCTAAAGAAATATTAACTTGAAACTTTTTTATATTTTATTTATTGTTTTAATCTGTCTTAAAAAATTCAAATTTTAAAGAATATATGTATATATATATATGTGTGTGTGTGTGCGTTCATCATGGAAAAGTATTGCGAATATGCTATACATTGTACCAAAATATAAAAAATTTGCTTCAATTTATTTATATAGCCCTTTTTATTCTGAATTTTAAAGGTCACAACATCATTTACTTAATTTTTTTAAAATTATCAATATGACTTTTACTTTCACAGTTTCAATTAAATTTCTAAACAATTAGATAAGGGAATATATTCCCAATTTGTAAATAGTAATGTAATTTCTATACCAAAAAGTATTATATTTCATATTATCATACTGTTACGGATTTCTTATCCGTCGGGTTCGTTTTTTGTGTAGTAGGAGTGTAAGTTGTGAAGAACATAAATCAGCAGTCCTTTAGTAGTAAATACAACAACGATGTTTATTTACACGAAGCACAATCAGCACAAAGACGATAAATGTATACAGTAAAGACGAATACACAAGACGACACAGTAACAACAGAAGCCTAGCCCACAAGTAATAACAACGTCCACAGCACACAAAGCGGCCAGACAGGATTCAGCGGGAGAGGGAATCATCTGAGTTTTGCTTTATAGTCTCTCCAGACGGCTGAACTACTCCTCTGTCTCTTCTTGCTTTAGTTGCCTATTTAGTTCACACAGTGGAGTCCTTTTAAATACTCAATAAGAACTAGACGTGCTTTTAGACATCCTGCTCGTTACCTTTAAAGTATTTTTATCGTTCGGTACCTCACTCGGCAGGAGAGTGATTTGGTGCCCGAATCCTGATCACATTCCTTCATTAAAGTATTGTTTTTGCATCACGTGTATCAGTGGAAACTCAAGATTTATTTGTTGTGATTTTAAAAAGATTACCATCGCTGTTTCACTGTTTTTCTGCACATTTTCTTATGATGTATCTAAATATTTTTACATATAAATTTTTCTGAGTTAGCAAGCAAAAATTTCCTTTAAAAAATAATGCTTTTCTTTTTACCATTAATAACGTTATGTTTTGTAAGTGTAGATGCTATACAAAATTATTTTAACTCCATAATTCTGTCATATGCCTTGGATAACTTCAGTCATTTCCTACAGTTTCTTGTTTAGAATGTTAGAGTGTCAAGAATATTTCTGTAAATACAGTAGTGGTAATTTTTAAAAAAAATTAAGAATTGTTATTTTTTAGGTACATTTTTTGATCGGATATATCTATAAAATATTAGAAATTTGCTATTCGATTGAGATAAAAATTAACGTCCAGTTCAAAAGTTTTCCCCGTGTAATAACTTTTATCACATATTCTAGAATGCTCTGAAAATAATGAAATTTTGATTACATAATTACATTTGTAACTAAACAGAGATTCAACTATTTTTTTGCAATCACCTAATTTAATAATAAGAGAATAGTTCCATTCCAGAATTAATTCGCTATTTTTAAGAAGAGTTGCATTGTAAATTGACAATTAACAAAGCGAAGACAAGATTAAAGAAATGTATGGGGGAAAATTTAAAATGTTTCAGAGAAATGGTGAGCTGAGACATTTTCTGAGAAAATATAAAAATAATTCCAACTAAATATTAATTAAAATGTTTATAATCTAATGAATCTCTAAACTTCAGTAACGTTTCAATTGTTAAAATAATATCTCTTACAGATACATATTGTAAACATAATGTTTACATTGAACTAGGAAAAAACAAATAAATTTTTAATTATTGGATAACGATTTTTTGTATGACGGTAACTAAGGAATAATTTTCCTTTTTTATTTTAAGAACATAGCTATATCAGAAAATATGTCTTTTTCATTAATTAAAAATATCCAAACAGCTTCAGTGTTAACAATTATTTAATATTAAGTTGATAAAAATCATTAGATGTTTCTGGGTTTAACTTACAACAATTATTTTTCTCTTCAATAAAGGAATTGTTATAAATTAAAAAATAAAAGTTCTGCGCATTGGAAGATTATTAATCTTCTCAGTAAACTGAAACGTTACATCACAAATTGAACTATTGTATTTTTGATAAGTAAATTTGATATTGAGAGAAAGTGTCTGTTTAGAGAAAATTTTAGCTTGCTTTGTGTTAGAAGTTAACTTGCATGTGAATTAATAGGAATGTTGGATTATAAAATAAATTGAAGTATCATTCCTTTAAAACATGTAGTTTAAAATCATTGTAATCAATGAGGTGCAAATTTGGAAAACGACCAAATTTTATTAAAAATATTTATTTCTGTTCTTTTTCTTCCTGACAAGAAGCAAAAATTATTTTTAATAGAAATAGTTTTAAAATAACATTTGCACGATAATGGAAACATAAAACTACATCATCTATACTAGTTATAGATGTTAAGAAACAGCAAAAATAAAATATAAATTTTTTATATGCAATAAATATATATGAGAGTGTAAATTGAAGAAGACTGCATATTAAAGATTAAAAACAGTTTATCAAACTCAAACGATTTTCGCTTTGTAAAACCATTATTATTATTCAATAGTGATTTAAAATAAATAATAAATAATATTTACTTAATACGCTCGAGGATCAAGAATAATATCTAATATTTTGATGTGTTTGTTGTTTTTAAAATTGTATGCTGAATTAATTTGTATTGCTCAGTCATTTTCAACAAGGGTATCCTTCCTAACATTTAGATTTTTTAAACATTTAACAACTCCTCAAAATTTTCTTCTGTTATAAATCAATGTAAATGGCAATATATAATCCCTAAATTTCAATATTAGAAGAAATCAACAGCTAAAAGTTTAAACATTTTTTGTGTACAATATATGAAAATATTTTGCTTTCAGCTTTCATCTTCTAAAATTTTATTTACATATTGGTATCCTCATATCATTTTATGATGATACTTGATGGAAAGAAGTAAGAGATTAGATTTAGTTATATTAACGTCCCGTTTTTAAAGCAACACGAGGGCTATTTTGGGACAGACCTCGCAATTTTGAACCAAGATCAATGACGAGGACGACACCTGAACTGGCACCCCCCTCTCCACACCACACTAGACCAGCAGGAGGACGTTTGACCTGGCAGATTTAGCGTGCAAGAGACCCCCTCACACGACGGATCTTCGGTGGAATCGAGTCTCGAGCCTGAAACCCTTCGGTTCCGAAGCCGAGACCTTACCACCAGGCCACAGCGGCTCCAGAAGTAAGAGATGAGTAAGGCTAGAAGTTAGACTTAAATCCTCATCAATTTAGTTTCCATAATTCTAATCACATCATTTGTATAAAATAATCAACAACGGTCAATTATTCCTCAAAATATTAATTAAGTAATAAGTATGAACAAATAATTTCTATGATTAAATATTAACTTGATGAAATTCACCATTCAATTCTAATACAGTTTTTTTTTTGTTTGCATACAAGAAATTTTAAATGTGTTTATTGTAAGCCTAAATTTGGAATCGTGGATTTTCAATAAAAAACATTGATTTATACTCGTGGCTCATGCAAATGAATACATTTCTCCAGAAGAATTGAATTTTTATTTACTACATTAGCAAAAATGCAAGCAAGAAAGAAAATAAAAATTTTCAAACTAAGTCCTTAAAGAATTTCCGAATAAGGGATGTCACTCTCTATTGCTATGTGATGAAGACTATCTTGGCAACAATGTCAAAACGGACTGAGGTAATACAAAGACAGTATTAAGTTTGAAAAGAAAATGTTTTGTCAAGTACTTCTGAGATGAAACTTTGAGAGACTCAAAATTCAATATTTCTTTATTGCTGCTGACAATGATGTTTTTTGTATAGAAACAGGTGATTGCCTATGAGGAAATCGATATAAAAGGGAAAATTTTTGTAGTTTTTTTGAAGAAACCAGGAATATATCTATAATTTTGAATATTATTAAAAATCCATGGGAAGAAAATGCTTTTATAGAATTCCTCTGGAAATTATATTTAAAAGAATCCAATGGAATGT
>JAPMOQ010042318.1:2511318-2538468 GCA_026543055.1 Argiope trifasciata | reverse complement strand
ACTAAATGATCAGTAAGTGTATTTTAAATGAGGTGAAAGTTCTTATCCTCATGTGCGCCAAAAGGTTAAGTACTTTCATATAATAAAAGTTCGCATAAAGTTTGCGCATGAAAGAGCTAAGTGCCGTAGCAATAATGATAGCCTTAAAATGAAAACGTTTTGAATAATTCTATAGAAGTATAGTTAAGAAATATAAGTCGTATGAAATTATTTATGGAATATGGTTGAAATAAAAGAAAATTATTCTGACCAATATTTCTTATTTTGTTTGAGTTAGAATGAAATTGAATTGTAATATATATATATATATATATATATATATATATATATATATATATATACACTATAAAAGGGGAAATGGAACTAAAAATAGGAATAGAAACTAAAAAATTATTTCATATTCGTATAATATTACAATGTAAAATACCTATCATTGTATTTAGTGCGCGCTTATGCAGCTGCTACTAAAATACAGAAGGATCTAAGTAAATTATTAATAGAAGAAAAGTAAAAATGAATACAATAGAATTAAAATTACAGCAAATATAAAAAATAATCCCACCCGAAGACTTTTTCAAAGGTCACCCTCTGGAAAGGATTCAAAAGCGAAGGATCTTGTGATTAATGACCAACATGGCGCCATACAGGATGTGATCCGAGTTGAGAGATCTTAAGCAATTTCCACATCGACCATCATGACAGGAAAGGCGACTTCGCTTTAAGGTATACAGAACATTTATGTAAACATATTATAAAGCAGTAAATACAAAAAATAAAATAAAATGCACAATTGAAATATTTACAAGATGAAAACAAAAAAAAATTATCCTACCATCCTTCTGAGCATAAGAATAGCAATAATAAAAAAGCTTGAACTAGGAATTTCGAATAACTAACTAAAATAGAATTAATATTAGTGTTGAACATGTAAAAATATAATAACATAAAGACTTCTATCGTCCAAATACACCCATACAAAGAAGGAAAACAGTAGAGTTCAGTTTTTCTTTTGAAAAACAATTCAAATGATACGTTCTATAATGCTGGGCCTTAGTTTCATATATTCTGCACAATTGCGTATACAAAATTCAGTTTTCTTCTTCAAGTTCGGAATATAGAATTCTTTGTTTAACTGTTACTGATTCGTTTTACTGCAAAATGGTATCTTTCATGACATGATTTAAAAATGTTAACCTTCTTATTATCAGGTATGACAAGTAAATCGATTCCGTCTATGCTCTTATATAAATTGTTGTTTTTGGCTATGAAGTTCTTATAAGGTCCATTTTCAAGTAATGCGTTTATGGCTGCAATATGCTCATTTGTCTGTTGAGCTTTGGAAATTTGAAGGGTGAAACTTTTGAATGATCATGCAGCATGGGCCTCTGCTAAGAGCGTCGACATGAGTCATTTTATAACCAGTTCCATGTTCTATTTCGTAGTCCAAATCCTGAAGGTATAATGG
The DNA here is from genome assembly GCA_026543055.1 of Argiope trifasciata. Classification (NCBI taxonomy): domain Eukaryota; kingdom Metazoa; phylum Arthropoda; class Arachnida; order Araneae; family Araneidae; genus Argiope; species Argiope trifasciata. The sequence continues at coordinate 2,537,003 of JAPMOQ010042318.1, read as the reverse complement.
CCATCTTGAAATGAGGAAACTCATTTCCTTTTATTTCACGTTTTGAAGAATGCATTACAGTCATTGATAATTTTACAATGTGATCCGTGGATGTAAATTCGGAATTTCTTAAGGGCCTCTACAATGGCGAGTATTTTCAGTTCATAACTGGTGCATTTTCGATCTTTGTCTGGCGCTCTCTCAGATATATAATACACTGGATGGAATTTGTTTTCTTTGGGTTTTTGCAGTAGGGCTGCCGCCAAGCCGTCAATTGACGTATCTGTATGAATTTTAACGGTACTGCCTTGATTAAAAATATTTAAAATGGGTTTTTCAGAAAACTGTTTTAAGCTTAAAAACGTAGTTTTTTGCTCCTCTTGGAATAGAAAAGGACTGTCCTTCCGAAGCAGATCACTAAGTGGTTTTGTTAAAGTAGAGTATGAGGGGATAAATTTTCTAAAATATTTTATAAGACCTAGAAAACATTGTACATCTTTTAAATTTTTTAACGGGTAATTAAGAACAGCTTTAGTTTTGTAGGGTGAAGGGGACAATTTTCCGTGTTCTATTACGTGACCCAAAATTTCAATCTGACTATACAAAAATTGACATTTCTTAAAATTTGTGTCTAATCCTTAATCGCGAGCTACAGTTAGAACATTGTCAAGACGTTCGAAACCCTCAGATTCGTTATTCGCAAAAATGACGATATCATCCATATACGGGAGGACAATGCCTTTCGCAATAAGATCACGAAAAACGGTATTTATATATACCATAAAGACAGGAGGACATGAACTTAAACCGAACGGCATGTAACGAAACTGAAACTGACCTATATTTCAGACGAAACTGGTGTAAAAACGACATTTTTTTACGGGACATGAAAAAATCAGTTACATAAATCAAGAGTACACAAAATTTTTTGATTTTGATAACAATCTAAAATGTCATTTAATTAATGGTAGTGGATAATGATCTTTAACTAATTTACGTTAATATTCTACCATCTATTCATACTCTATGTTTTCCATCTTCCTTATCAACTACGACAATTTGACTAGCATAAGATGAAGGACATGGCTCTGTAATTTCCTTTTTTAACCATTCGACAATCTGCGCATTTACTATATCACGTTAGGCAAAGGGTAAGTGTCGGGGAGTGTCGAAAATTGGTTTATCGTCAGTAAGCGATATATCTAGTTCGATGTTCGCGGTTTTAGTTATGTTAGGTTTATTGGTTAACAAAAGCTGCTCAACGTCATTGCGAGTTTGTTTAGAAATATGCGGACCTATATCAAACTTGGGAATATCGGTGATAATGGTCATTATAAAACTGTCCGTTTCAACAGGATCATCAGATTTAGAAATTTTGGAAAATACATCATCGTCGGGTTTAATTGTCAAATTTGTCTGATTTATTACGTCACAGCCTATTATTTGATCATAAGTAGTACAATTAATATGCACCACAGAAATACAAACGGGAAAAATTTGTTTATCAATAATAATGTCAGATTCAAATGAACCTATTTTTTCAGTTCGGGAAAAACCTAATCCAGTTAGTGTTGTCTTGTTAATTGCCAACGTCCGCGATCGTAGTTTAATCCATGTCGTATGTTTGAGAAGCGTCGAAAAACTACCAGTATCAACTAATCCGGAAATTGCATTATTAAAATAACAACCTCTTTATGAATATTCGACGAAGAATGCAATAAGTGTACAGTGTTGGCATTATCTTGCGAGGTAAGACTGCCATTCCGAACGGCACGGTGACAGTCGGAAGATTTATGTCCGAAAAGATTATAAGAAAGACGAGAACGATTAGGGCAAGATTTTGAGATATGTCCAAGATTGTTACAGTTAAAACAATTATTAAGGTTTGATTTTGATTCTCTTTGTTGAACAGGGATTTTATGTACAGTACCACGTCTTTGGCTGCCATCAGCATATCTAGAATATGACGTCTTTGCTTTATTTGGGTTCATTGCACTTACGATAGTTCGAAAATTTGTAATTTTTCTTTAAATTCAGAATAACATTTTGCACCGTAAAGAATAACTTTATCAGAAGAAAAACCCTGTATTCCATTTACTGTGTATTGAATAACAGAACATTCATCAATAAGGGTTTCAGACAGATTCGCAATTTCATGCATGGCGATAAAATATCTCATAAATGTTTCATTTGAGCACATTTTACTTTTTCTTAGCTGTTTATGAATTTTAATGGAAGTTACTTTATCGGAAAATTCATTTATTAACGCACTTTTCAAAGTTTGATAGGAATATTTCTTTCAGAAAATAAAAAAAGATTTAGTTGCATCGGAAACCAACCTCTTTGCTAAGATTAATTTCTGTTGTTTGCTTAAAGATGGAAAGCGCAAAAATTTTTCTTCAACATCATACAAAAAAAAAAAAATAAATAGAATATGTATCATTGCCTGTGAAGATCCTACAACTGTTACAGAGATTGCTTGATAAAAAACAAAACTGATGGTTTATTTCATTTATCGGTTGGTTATTCGAAGGATCAATTTTGAGTTATTCAATTTTGGTGTCAGTCATTAATGCCTGTGATTTATGTATGTTTCGTCTGGGAAGGGATTAGATGGGAGGGGGAAGGAAGAAATGTAATGAATATTATAAAAAGATGTTTTGGTTTGAGAAATCATTTGAGGGAACAGAAGTTCTTCTTCCATTTGAGATAAAAAAAACTAATATCTAGGGATTTCTGGTATTCCATTAAATTTTTTTGTGCTTTAAAAATATTTTCACATAAAGCATCTTTGTCGCTCTCAGTTACTTTTGAGTGTAATAAATTAGAAACGAAGATAGATAAAGAGAAAGCTTTCAGTGGTTCTTGTTTATGCTTTTCTACATCTAAATTTTCAAATCTTTCAAAATTTCTCACTCTTTTTCGCGATGAATAATCAAAATTACTATAATCTAACACCGTGTTAAGCAATTTTATTGAATTAGTTATAGCATATTTAAAGGAGTTAGCGATTAATTGAATATCGCCTAGTTTTAAAGACATTGTAATGAATTAAAACAGAACAAATACACATTCGATTGAGATTTAAATTTAATGGGATAATCAACTATAGTAACTTATTAAAAATTACATGTTACCAAGAATTGCGTTTATTCAGAGGGAAAAAATTGCTCCTATCTAGTGTGGAGCAGTCGTATTTTTCACCTCTAAATAATTCGGTTTCTACTTCAATTTAGAAATGTTAAACAAGATGATGTTCCTTTTTTTAAGCAGCCAGTATGTCTTCATCATAGTAGCACAAAAACAAGAAGTAACTTGAAAGTTCTCACCTTTTTACTTGTGCAATATTCATCAAAATATTCACTAACGTTCATTCATCCGTCCAGTAAATCCTCTACAGCAAAACCCCACTCTCATCAAAATTTTTAGCATCAATTTTGGGTCTTAAATTGTACTAATATCCAAAGAATTTCGACAATTTGGAACACAACAACTACACCCAGCAGCCTCTCACTCAACACGACAATTCCTCACCACTCAACAACAACGCATATAGTTCCTCTAACTCACTGGAGGGTGAGTCTGTGGTGATATCTTAATTAGACAGATAACATCAAGGGGATAGGACAATGCTTTTGTCCAATGGTATGTTACTGGCTTTTAAACCCAAAGGTCCCGGGTTCTATTCTGAGCACAACATCACCTTCCTACATAATCAATAACATTAAAATTAACTCAATGACATTTTGAGGACATTTGGGCGTATTATAATAGTTAGCTTTATTAGAAAAACTTTATTTTCTGACTTATGTGGGCAAATAAATAAGTTCATAAAAATCAGTATTGTCCAGTTTTTTTTGTATCTGGCCAGCCCTTCTGCCATATTATGTCCGATATTCGGGAATATAAAGTAATTCTATTGTATTGTACTCGTATTTTATCACATATTGAAAAACAGTTGGCATAGTATTCTATTAGAGCTAGGACAGTGGCACTAAATCAAAATAAACTTGTATCAAAGTATAGCAATCAGATATTTTTAATCGCTTCTTCATGGACTTTATGAAGTTTAAAATTAGTGGAATTATTTCAGTCTTTATTCTATTTCTGTATTTTAAATGTAAACTAACTTCAATATTACTGAGCTTGTGAGATATTTTCTGAACTGCAATAAATAGTTTTAGCTTCCATTATCTTGAAATTTTTCTTCTCTATGAATATTATACTTTTGTTTAATTAAACCTGTTTTAATTAAATTCTGTAAGCAAAATATATCCAGTAATGAAAAAATGATTGAAATTTTTTATTTCTTTCATTAATGGAGGTTTAATTATAATAAAGTAAAAATAATTGTATGTAATAAAACATTAATGAAGTTATAAAAAGTTAAGAAAATCTTAATAAATAGCAGAATAGTTTATCTATATAATTTTTTCTGTCAGTTAAGTACTATCATTATTCTGGTAGACAATCTTAATTGAAATTCATCTCCGATGCAATTCTGTGATAATAACGTTTTGGCCAAAATTATCTTATTCCATTTCTTTTGAAAGAATCAAAAGATAAGGAAATATAAAAAAAAAAAAAGAAAACTTAATCACTCTCTTTAGATTTTATTGATCTAAAATGCTTGAAAAGTATTTAAATATTCCATTATCCTGCTTATTTTCAATCAATAATTTTTGCTCCTTTTAATTAGCGAAAATAAATTAAAATTTTATCTTAGTATCATAAATTAACAATGAATTAGAATGAAGAAAGTTTGATAAAAGTTAAAAGTTAACTTGTATGGAATGGAGGGAAGAATTATCAATTAAACACCAAAAATAGTATTTGAAAAACTTTGCAATTACATTCCATTTAATTACACACACTCAAACTATTTTGCGCCTTTAAAATTGAAAATTAACTGGCAAACTTTTGATCAATAAATAACACCTCATTTTTTTTTAAATTCTGGTTTCTACATTTAAAATAATCTTACATTAGGAGAAAAATATAATGGTTTTGATCTAATTCATGAGCAATAAATAATCAAGATTATTGATTGATTAATTCGACTATTGATAATTTTCTGCAAAGAAAAGTAATACAAATCGATATTTTGGATAAAAACATTTACAATTAGTTAATTGCGTAGTGTTTTGAAAATTGTTGCATTTAAAATGACATTTTTTATATAGGACTTCTTAACGAAAATTTGCAAATTCTAGGCAGGCCAGGATAAACAGATAAATAAGAATTATACAGAAATGCAGGTTAAATTGCCTTGCTCGGTTACCTTACTTTTTTGGTAATTGGTATTGTCATTTGGTATTGTTATAAAAAATTATCATGCATAAAAGACATATATAAACTAATTCCAAGTAATAAAAAGTATCTAAACAATGCCTTGTTGCCTTAAGCCGACTCGCGATTGAGAATAAGTTTAAATCCCATATCTATCAAATACAATTGCTCCATTTTTACAGAAATTCAATGCTTACTATTTTAAAAAAATGAGTCTGAACATATAATCATCAGAGCAAAAAAGAAGAAAAAATACTAATTTTATTTTGGGCACTAAGTATTCATATATCCGTGATCATACATGATTTAAATATATACGGTAGTATACCAGAACAATTAACAGAACTGGTATAAATACTTAAAAAGAACGAATTTCATTTATAGCTTAAAATTAAAACTGCTTAGTTCGGAAACCTATATATGAATCATAATTTTAAAGAATCGATAATTTAATCAATATTATTAAACATCAATTTTGTGGTCAAAAATTGCAAATAATACATGAAAAAGTTAGTAACAATAAATATTTCAAATAATTTAGCCGATATAATTTATATTATGAAATGGATGAAATTATCTCTATAAAGTATGCTTAAATAATTCGTTGCTATTATATCAGTCTTTATGTCATAATATTGAAGGCTATTGTCAGGACCTCTTTGAAATATTATCGCAAATTCATTGGAAGAAGAAAAATTCGTTTCTTTATAGAAAATAAAAGCTAAAATAATAAATAATTAATACTATTTATAATACAATGTAAATAAATAAATAATAATAATAATAATTAAAACATATCGTAGGAAATTTAAAATATTAATAAAGTAATATTAAGAAAAGTATATGTATCTTCATAAGATATTAACCATGGCAATTATTATAAATGAACTACAAAACTAAAATCTTATTCAGGTTAATTAAGCTAAAATGAAACTCAATAAGACAATATAGTCCCAAAGTTTGAGAAAGAAACATTATTACCTCTAATAAGCTATTTTGCTTGAATTTCACCAAGAATGAAGACTCAAGAAAGTGGAGCTGAAATCAAATGGTTACTTATCAATCACATGTTTAACAGAATAATAGGAAACAAAAGCTACTTAAGATGAACTGGATGCTTTGTCTAAAATACAAATTCACGTACTCTAAGGATTTAGAGCATTGAGTGCTGCTATATTTAGACGAACTTCAGTCTATTCTGAGATGTAAGCATCCTTGACAATGGACTAAGTAACTAATAACTTCAACAGAAGTTCAAATAGAACTTCTGTTGAATATAAAATGTGATATTTGAAATTATTGTAGACATTTTGTTGGTTAACACTAAGGCAAGCAAATTTCTTTGAATATATTTCAATGGCTATTATTACAAGAGTTTATTTATTAACTATGAAAGGATTTTAGTAAAATTATGCTGACATAATAGAAGTGACATAATGAATCTACATTGATTATTTCTGGAAATAAAGCTCAGTCTTATTACGTGCTAGTGACATCATGTTATAAGACTGAGTCTATTTTCCAGAAATAATCAATGAAAATTTATTTACATTCATGAAGATGAAGATTTGCTTAAGATTACAGTTTTCAAAATGATATTTAGAAAAGCAAATAAACAAATTAAGTTTAAAAAAAATGAAATTTGCTATAACACATTTCGAGAATCTTCTTGATCACGTGATTATATTAATGCGCATGCATCAACTTTTAAAAAAACGATAATTTTTTCTTTCTTTTGAGATTCACGAAAGTTCCAAAATTTTTTTTTCGTCAGCCAAGAAAAAATTGAAAATAAAAAGCATAATGTAATAATAATAAAATAATGAGTAACGCAGTTAAAACAGTATATACGATTAAAAGATGTTGAGGAATATTGCAATTTATGTTTTTTTCATTGCCTACGGGATTTCAAGTATCAATTATTCATTGATTACACGATTTTGAGCTTTAATTATTTTATTGAACAAACTATTTTGAGCTTGAATCATTGATTGCTTTCAATATTTCAAAACCCTCTAACCAAAACAACATCATGTTCTCACATGATAAAATAATATATGCGATTAAAATATTTTGATTAATATTGCCCGTTAGGCTTTATTCATTGCCTACGGGCTTTCGAGCTTCAATTATTCAAAAATTCCTAAGCAAAATCATCACGTTCTCACATGATGATAAATAATAATAACAATAATAAGGACGAGTAATTTAAACAAGATTTTAGATCTAATTGCATTGTCTTAAATAATATTCATTTTTTAAAGATTTGATCTATGTTATTTATATATATTTCTTAATAGTTTTGTAGTTAGTTTTATAATAGTTTTATAACATTTATGAAGTACCTAAATTCTACCTTTATTACATAATTAACAATCAATATAGTACTCATAAAATGAAAGAAGGTCAATGCAAATTCGTCATTTGCCCTACATTTATTATTAAAATATTAATTCCATTTGCATCCAATTCTGAGAAGTTTTTGTGATAAATTTTTTGAAAAATATTGCTTTTCAGTACTGTTTTACTCTCTTAAAACTAAATTAGGCTTTTAAACTTCCAAACATTTATAAAATTATTTATTTCTGATACATTTTTAACGATAATATTTTATAAAAATGAAGAACTTGACAATAATATTACATCATTTAATTGAGTTTTTAATTATCATAGCTTAGCAACCACCGCATGCATAAAGTAACGGTTTTAAACAGAAAAATAGCATTTAAATGAATTGAAACCTAGGCATTAGAATATTTATGTCCATTTACTCTAATGTGTAAGACATCAGAGTAAACCATTGTTTGCTGTAATGAGTAACATTAGAGTAATTATATGGTCTAATACTGTACTTTATATTCATTTAAGTAACCACCCTTTTTTATTCCATAGTTATTGCTAAATGGTCCTTGCTGAATAAATTCTATGAAGCTTCATAATCATCAGCTAAATAATGTTTTTTTTTTTCTATTTGGAAATAAAAATAAGTAAATAGTTAAGATACGAATTACATGATACATGATATTTCATTCCATTTTAAATTGTACGTCTAATGAATAGTCTTTGGTTTAATCAAATTCACGATTCATTTAACATTGCTTGAATAATTCTTGACTTTATTAAGAATATTTCGTCATTTCTTTGCAAACATTAAGCAAAATAAAGCATTCAAAATTTTATATAATATTCGAATGAAAAAAAATATCTCAATGCTAAGAAAAGAAATCAGTTCCTTAATAAAAACAAAAGTATATTTATTATTTCATAAAAATAAATAATTGTTTCATAAAAATAAATAATGCAGAAGTAAGTTCAGGAACTCTTATTTTAATTTTTGAAATTTCACTTACCCATTGTATTTAAAAGTCTATAAAGAGATAAATATTTTCTAGTTCCTAAGATTACACTCAAATTTCGTTTCAGAAAGGGGCAAAAATTGAAAATGAATTATGCATAAACTAAAGCAGGTTCAGAACAATTACTAAAAAAATTTTTAAATATTGAGAATAATTCAATTTTTTATTTTTATTTCGTAAGATCGTCTGAAATTATAGTCATTGCACTTAAGAAATCTTTAAATAAAAGAGCACTTGAAAAATGTTTCCTAGCATATGGTTTTCAATCATTTGAAAAATTAAACCATCTTGTTTAAAATTTGATAATTTTTCAATCCCTTAAAAAGGGAGAAAACATTTTTTCAGAAGGTTAGCTTTGTTTCAAGGGGAAAAAAACCATAGCGTTTAATATTTGATGATTTTTCATTCCCTTAAAAATGATAAAACATTTTTTCAGACGATGAGTTTCATTTCAATGAAGATTAATTTGGGTCTCATAAAAATAGCATAGAGGACTTATGGAACAAAAATAAAAAGCTGGGTTTTTGTTCTTTTTTATGCTGAAGAGAAAAATAAAAAATAAAAGCACAATAATATTTAGAAAAAGGGCACTTGATTTTAAATAAAGTTTCCAATATTTATTTATTTCCATTTTTAAAATTATTTCAACAAACATGCTTTCAATAGGAAATTTTTCTTTAATTTCTTCACTTTTTTTGTAAATTTATGAGCGGAGGCTTATATCAAACAAATCTGAAATGGGCATAAGTTATTCACGGATTATTAAAAAATTGAAAAACTTTAAAGGGCAGATTTTTTAATAAGGCAATTCGTAATGGTTATTTGAGTCCTAGTATTGTTAAATTCTGTCATAAATACTGAAATAGAAATGATAGATGAGATCTCTTTTCTGTACTAAAAATGAAACTTTCAAATTCTGAGGTTTAATCTTCATATCTATACAAAGAAATTTCTTCATATTTACAGAAGCAGTAAGATGATTGATATTAATTTCCAAAAGATTTAACAATAAACTCTTCATATACGAAACAGTTTTTTTTAAAGTACCAGTTTAAAGTTTGCCAATAACGAAAAAATATATTTTTTAAAATAATATTACCATAAATGATCCCAAAATACAATTTAGATTTCGAAGCATCATTGGAATACAGTTTTTTTTTATATATCTCAAGGATTTTATCTTTTTCAATTCTTTATTAAACAAAAAATTTCTTAGATTAAATTTTTCAATAAACTTGGTAAAATGAAAGTGATCTGTTCAATGGAAATTTATCCAGATCATCTGCAGTTGTTGACATAATATATGTGATGCCAGATAACTTTTTATTATAAATTTCCTAGTGCTTAAATATATACAGGGTGAAATTTCGAGTTTGATTTAAAAATCTTTTTTCTTTTCTACGAATTTAATAAAAAATAGTGTCATATTCAAAGGTTTTCTACAAAATATTTTAATAAATTTCATCATGTATACAAATTGATAAATATTTTAATTTCATTGAATACACTGCTCAATTTACAATTCTTGAATAAACATTTTATTAAATGAATTTATAATTATATGCGTCACTATTAAATAAGTCTCTTCGAATGTTGTTACTTACTTCTCAAAATATGTGTTTCATTTTAAATGTTTAAACGTTGAAAGAATTCAGAAACTTTTTCGCTGAAATTTTTTTAATTGGAAAAAAGAGAAACCTAATTTTTTTGCCTAATTTATAAATTTACTTTTTACTTTACTTACATTTTTTGTTGTAGCAAATAAAATAACCTTTTTTCTATGAAATTAATCTAGTATGTTCCATTATTATCACCCAATATACCATATACTATTGAATACAATGTAACTACTTTGCTACTCGTATTCCACTAATCTACTCGTAGTCCACTATCATATCATCAACAAATTTCTTTTAATTATATGCCTTCTTAATATAGGAATGTAATTATTTTTTTCCCGAAGTTAATTCATTCTTCACATGAACAATCGACATGTATATCCTATTGTTTATGAAAGGGAAATTATAATTAAATCTTTACGGAAACGCTGATTTTGTTTAGAAAAAAATTTTTACGTTCCTTATGGGCGAGGGTTTAGAAATCGAAATGTTTAGGTGCATTATTCTTTTATTGTCTGTTCTATATTATAACCCAAAATAAACTGTCCTGATGAGATTTAAATATATAGCCCATGCTTTGAAAATCTTTCAGGATTTGAACTTTATGTATTATTCCTATTTTTTTCTTCCTTGATTCTGTCATGAATAAATCGCTAGATGGATCAGAGTTGGAATATTATCAATAACTTTCAACATGCACCCAAAAAATTTGTTCAACAGAATATATAACGCAGAGATATCAAATATGGCTAATTGTTATTTTTCAGATATTAATTACAAATATTAATTTTTTTAAAAATTTTAGTAGAAATAATATCAAATATTAATTGAAGTTAAAATTTTAAGTCTTCACTCAATGAAGTAAGGGGATAACATTGTATAAATATTAAATTTTAAATCACATTAAAATGTCAGTGAAGTAAAGCTTTTTAATGATGTCAATTTTATTTCTATACTTTTCCTTAATGTTACTAAATAGAGATTGATTATTTATAATACTTTTTGTACCATATTATTATTCATAAGTACAAGACCTTGCATGACATATAAGGTATAAAATTGCAATAAGGAGGAAAAACAGTGCCAAATGCCAAATAATGTTACTACTTTTTAAAGGCTTTTCACTGCATAAATGATGGGGAAGATATATGTGAGAATCCTTATGTTGTAGTGATGAAATTTTTCAACAATATGTGTACCTAAGCTCATTTTATATAACCATTTTGATTCATACAAAAAATAATATTTAGTTTCATAACTTAATTTCATATTTTTATAATCATATTATAGCCAAGATTAGAAATGTACTTTTATTTTACATTCAATTATTATTTTGTGCAAAATATAAGCAGTTCACAAAACAATATTCAAAACAAAAAAATAAATGAAATAAACAATTTTTTCCTCTTCCTTCTGTTTTATATTTCAATATTAAAAAATAGGCTAACAATAAGAGGTCGATCTCTTCTTTAAACAATAAATCATCTCCATTTTAGTGTGTTTAGTCATTGTAATGATAAATTGTTTGAAACTTACTTTTTTAACATGACCTGATTCTAGAATAAAAGAAAATTCTTGGATGCAAATCAGATTATTCAGAAAGAAAAGGGCACTATTAAAATGAAATATAAAAAAGAAATACTTATTTATATTTTTTATCATGATACGTATTTACTTAAGAGTAAATACTTTCATTTTTATTTCAAAAGAAAAATTGCACCGTAAACTCATGAAAAATATGAACTAAGATATAACAATATCAATTTGATTGAAAACTCTAATATTTAATATAAACTCTAATATTAGTATTTCTCTTTAATATTTAATTACACTGAAATTTTGGAAAGATATCAATCTAGAAGTTCTTTTATATCAACAAAGTATGCCGTATTTTCTCATCATTTATAAGTAGGTGATTTATTTATATCTATTTATTTAGTGAAGAAAGTAGAGTAATATTTCTGAAAAAAGAAGTAATAGAAACTTTATTTATATTAAGATATAAGTTTTAATAACTTATTTGGAAATATTAAAACATTTAATAATATTAAAAATCCTTGCATCTTTAAGGGAAGAAAAGTATTAAAAGTATTTCTCTTTATTTAAAAATTCTATTGAAAAAAACTAAAAATCTTATTGATTTTTTGTGAAACCAAGTTTATTATTCATTTTAAAGTTGTAAGCTCGTAGAAATTTTTGCTAAACGATTTCATATTTTTTATTCTATTTTTGTCACCACTTGGTTAATGTATTATTTTTCTAAATCATTATTTAATACTTTCCTATATACGATATCAAAATTGGTACAAACCTAAAAAATTATAATAACTATAAATTCAGCATTTCGAAAATAGTTTCATTTGATGTATTACCAAACTCTTTGTCGAAGAAAAATCAATTTCCTCCAAACTTTTAAGATGTTAATAGGCGTGACATTTTATACTAAACTTTATTTGCTTGCACAAAGACTATTTTTCTTCAACCCCATATAAGTGTTACGTATTATTTTAATATATTTCTGTAATAATAGTTAAATGATATTTTATAAAAGGCCAAAATAATTAAATAATTAATTAAAACTTTTTGGCATGATAGAATTTTATTTATATGAGAGCAATTAATTTATGCTTTGAAATGGAAATAATTAGAGTAAAGTGGAGAAGATCTTGGACATATTCTAAAATTTATTAGATATCTTCTCCATAGTTCCTCCAAATGCCGAAAAATTCGAAATGCCTTGATAGGAAAAATACAGAAATTACTTTTGTTTCTAATTCCCTACTATAGTTTCAAATTGAACTTATTTTAAATAGCATTTCAACAACTGAGGAAAGTTAAGATAAAAAACAGTAAGTGAATAAAATAAACAAAACAGTAAGAAAAACTCATGCAAACAGTTGGTTAATTAAAAAAAAGCATTTATATTAAAGTGAATTTCGTTTTAATTAACTTTGCATCCAATATTTTTTCTTGCTTATTTTAATTTATTGATATATCATTATTGTCTTACATGCTGTGCCACTGGGCAGAAAGAAGGAGAAAATAGAAGCATCTGGGTTGTGGCAAGGCTGCCAAGTTATTCAGAAAACAATGTGATGGCTGGTTAGTTGGTTTTCTTGGATTTTCTGGATCAAAAGTCATACTTGGCCATGCTGCGCAAATTTACATAGATATACAATTAGATACTGTGCTAGGACTTGAAGAGACGATTAAAGCTCTGAATGAAATTAATATATAATAGATGACATATATTTTTAAAATGTAAGGCATAAGGTTATAGTTATAAAAATCTACATTCTTTGATCCAAAAATCTACATTTTTTTATCCAAAAATCCCCATCCTTTGATTTAAAAATCTACATCCTATGATTGTTGAGATAAAAAAATCACATTAAACAATATGGAAGTACTTTCTGTGCAATTTCAAATGTGTATATCAATTTTCTCTTGAAAAATGAGTTCTGGAAGTTTATTCTATTATTCGTCGTTAATAGATTCATATCATGAACTGACAAGCCAGACAGATATTTATTAAAAAAAGAGCTATTTATAACAGCATTAGGAATCATTTACCATTGATCTCTTGTACTGAATATAATAGAAATGTTTTTATTGCATAATGTTATTATGAAAAATGCACTTCCAGCACATGTAAAAATTATTTTAAAAATCTCACAACAGACTCTATATAAAATTTTGAGCTGTTTCATTTATTCGAATCAGGAATTTTAAAAAATGAAATGAAAAATGTGGATAACAGCAGAAAGAAACATTGTTTGTTCAATAAACAAAATCATTTATTTTCCTCATATTTCTTTTTCAATATAAATATCAACATTCTCACTTCAGTTTGAAAAAAATGGAAATCCAATGAAAAAATCATATTATTTTGACAAAATTGAATAACGAAAATTATATTTATGATTATTAATGAACTATAGCCACAGTTTTAAATGAAAACAATTGAGAAGTTAATTTTACATTTCCGAAATGGGAGGTTAAATATGTGAATGGAGGCATGCTACTTCTACAATGATCAGTTATTTATTTTTTATTTAGTCACTAGCATTTTAAATCCATTATTCATTTGAAATCGCTTTCAAAGTTACTTTATGCCTGAATAAAACGTATAATCATTAACCTGTACAACGATCCAATTTTAAATAAAACAATAATAAAGATAAAAGATAATTAATACTTACACAAACAGGTAACAAAGAGATAAAATGTCGCATCTCTAAGGAATTGGAATTGAGTAAAATAAAGCTAAAATAATTTATATCATTGAATGAAAAAGGTTATTTAAAATCAGAAAATATTTTCCTGATTATATGTAACATTTCCATTGCACTCAAAAATTGTTGTAGGCTAAAAAAATGAAAAATACCCTTAAATAAATAATTTATAGCTTGTTGAAATGTTTAGAAAATAAATAAAATGCAGAACTATTTTTTGAAGAGAAATAAAGAGTTGTACAATTTTTTACATTAAAGGTAATTTAATAATGTTGAAAAGTATGGTCTTCTTTATGATTAAATTTAGAAATATTCTTATCTTTTGAGAATGGAATTCCCTTATTCTATGTGTTTTTCTGAATGAATATTCTAACAAAAATAAACGCATTTCTGAAAACAAGAGATTTTTTGTTGATTCTTTGGCACACACACATTCTATATTTGCATGAACGATAAAAGACACAAAATTAATTTTCCTAAGTATACTTTATTTTATGATGTAAATAAATTTATAAATTTTAATGAAAATAAGAATTGTTTTCTGTTTACTTATTTCCCTTTGTTCCTTTAAATTGTTTTTCTATTTTTCTAGTGAAATTGTTTTAAATAAAATGTTTTAAGATTAAAAATTATTCCGTTAATTTAAATAAAATAACATTCGGTATACAGTACTAATTCATGTGATAGCTACAAAGCAGGCATATTAATGAAGTTTTTTTTAAGATTCCGAATATAATTTTACTTGAATATTCGTATCCAAATATCATTCAATGAGGCGTAAGCTCTGAACTACACTCGCACTGCATTTTCCCAACTATGAACTGACGTGCTTTGAATATGCTATTGAATATTTCGTGGTAGTTTCGAAATAGGAAGTTTTTGTTTTTGCTTTGAATTCTGTTCTACTTGTTTCTGTTTTTGGTTCTTTTGAAATATTTCTGTAGTTTGCATAAAATCTTGAAATATCGGTGTAATTTTATTGTTTTTTGCGGATATGATTTTGTATACATATTGCATATTGTTTCGTTATCCTTAAATTAAAAAAAAAATAATGCTCGACACATTTTCATATTTTAAATGAAAAATGAATTGATATAAAGTAGGAAAGAGAAAAGTTTCAAAAATGCATATATTTATTGATTATATCTTGAATTAAAATATTTATATCTGGAAGTTTCCAAAATTTGAATTTATTTTCTCTCTCTCTCTCACACACATTCTAGGCTTGATGGATGCACTTTGCCATCCAATAATTGTTTATTTATTTTCCTATTATTTGATAGTTCTCTTTAAATTTGACAGAATTCAAAACAGAAAAGGTGTAATGATGATTATAATTCTTCCATAAAGTAAATTTTACATTTCTTGTCAAAACTATCTTTTGAAAATTTCAAACTGTCTGATTTATGCTGTATTTCCAATTGAAATAAAGTTGAGGTTTTAACTAAAGCTAATAATGTTGCAACGATAAGTTTCTTAATAATAAAAGTAATAGACGAATAAGAAATACAAAAAAATCATTAGTAATCTATTTTTGGGACTGAAGACTGCAAAGAAATATGGAGAGTACATATAATTTCAATAGAGCCATTTTGTAACATATGACATCAGTTTTGAGATCAATGCTTTATATTGCGCTAAAATCATTGAAAAACATACAGCAGCAGATTTTTCTTTCGTAATTGCAACGTCAAAATAATTCTCATTAAGCTTTGAAATAAAAAGTAAGTTATTACTTCAGACAAAAGAAAATTAATCTCCTCATAAGATTAGCCTTTTTTTTTGTACGTGAATGGCTTCTAACTGATTTTTTTTAATAGGAAAGAAGCTTGAATATTTCGAAATGTGTATATATATTGCTTGAATTATAAGGATGAAAATTTTTCTGAAAAATTATATAGCGGGACAAAAATAAGCTTAAACAAAAGTGTATTAAGCTATAAATATATTTAATATTATTTTTTAATTATAAATTGCGATGCAAATGAGAGAAAAATTATAAATTAATTACAATAGTATAATAAATTCACAAAATAAAAGAATATTGTAAATTTATTGACATCTCTAAAGAAATTTTATTTACAAGTCACAGCCAAAATCTCAAAAGACATATTAATATCTTCATTTTTAAGTAAAGACTATTAACTATATTGACAGTTGTGGACATTGCAGAATTATATTATTTTCAATTTTTCTGGTTTAAGAACAGCAGGTTTAACAGCAGTCTGATAATTTACATTCTTAATTGTTCTCTAATCAATTTTATCACTTTGATTCAGTATTTTAATACACTATTTCGCCATTATTAAAATAGCATCATAATTATAATGATAAATTGTTTAAAATATTCAAAACATTTAAAGAGTTCTAATATCGGTTCAAACTGTTCATAATATTTCTGTTTATTAATTTTGAAATATTTCTGCTTGTGCTTATTATCTCACTGCTCACAAAGCATGTAATATAATTTTAAATGGCAAAGGGGAGGGAGGTGTTATGAATTTTTATTAATATTCTTCCAACTACTGTAGAATGTATGTAGCTATATCAAAGTGTCATATTGAAAGGCCTATGAACTATATTAACCATAAATAACAATGCACTCAAATACTTTTAACCTAAAATTCATTATTCGGAATTGAGAAAGATTATAATGATGCCGTCATTAATTTCCAGTAATTAACATTTATTTGAAAGTTGTTCTTCTGTGGACTTTTTTTCCGAATTTGCCTCTGTCTTTATATCTGTTGTATTAAAAGATTCCTATAACTGATGTGTTTTAAATTGTAATTGGAGATTTGAAATCTTAAGAATAATGATAATAATTTTTTACTGTTTTTACGATCGTTAGTTACATTTATCTTCTCAGTCAGATATCACCTATACTATTGAATCCAAATAAGAAATGCAATTACTCAGGTAGGGCCCCTTCAGATTTCTGCTTTTTCAAATACAAAGTGCTATATAATTAATGTGGTTAATCTGTCTACGTATGAGCCTCATATATGATTTATTATCCACACTTTGATTCATGTAAGCAGTGAATTGCTCGTTTGTAATGCTTGTTGACTACAGTTCAACAAATCACAAGAGTCATAAATGATTCATGATATTTTATAGTTTTTGCATTCCTTGTTCCAGAGCTGAGCCATCCGTTCTTTGGATGACTCAGCATTGGTTTTATTAGAGAATGACTCTGTAATTTCCCAAGAGCGGAAATACTTGAGAGAAATCAGCTCAAACATTTACAAATTTTGAAGAAAATCAGCTGTTTAAGAGCTAAATGAAACGTTTTTCTAACTCAAAAACGGAGCCCAATTCCAAATTAACTCCGTTTACCATTAATCATTACTACGTAATCATTTGTTTACTGAATGGTATCAAATCTTCTTCAATATTCATTAAACTTGTTACTCACAAAGTTTTCGGTAACTTTTAATGATTACTGTTTGAGATTTTTTTTTATTTCCTAATTTTGGACTGTGTATAGACTTTATTTTTAAAATAATTTTCTCCAATGAGCTATTTCTTTATCTTTCTGCTGGTATCGTTGCAATCGATATTTTATTAAACGGGCTGACTTTTATTGCCAATTTAATAATCAAAATATTGAAAATCGTTAAACAAATTTAATAAAATGTTCCTAACGATAACTGTGTTGTTTTTCATTTCCAGTTTTTTTATTACATTAAAATACCTTCATGTTTTTCCTTGTAATAGCTATAAAAAGACGGCTTTACTGTGCAATAAGAGATATATTCATAAAAAATTATTTGTTTAATTACATATTTTTTAATTGATTGCGTTATCCCAGCAATATTTCTCACGTGTTTTGAAAGAATGTAAGCCTTTTTATAGGTAACTAAAACAATCAGGATAAACACTATTATTAGATCAAGAGCAAACTATCCCAGTGGAATTACTGATAAGAACAACAAAAACCCTCATTACAAGCATGTAAATAAAGAAGAAAATACTGATACTAGAAGAAAGGAACAGATAATACAAGAAATAAGAAACGTTTCAGAGGTCAGTCATAGGAATAATATCTTATTAAAAGTTATACCTACTTTATGAACGGTTCTTTTTTAAAAATCTTTTAAGTATTTCGATTAGAGAAGTTGGCTTAGCAGTCTCATTCCCCAATTTTACCTTAAAAATTAAGTACTATTATAAGAAAAGTAAGTTAAATTGCATTTTAATCCCTAATTATTGTAAATATGCATTTATTGATCATATTTAGTAAAAAAATATGTAATATTTCATGAATTAAAAAATTAACTGAAAATAACATTAGTATATAAATTTCTTTATTATTCTCATAACAAAATGGAAAGAAGAAAAAGCCGAAAACATTTTGTTTAAAAATGTAACTAGGCAAGATGTCCAAACAATTGAAAACTGTGATAGAAATGAAAAATAACGAAATAGAAACTATATTTATAAATGCAACAAAACTTTGGGAATCCATGGCATTTTCATTAATAATAGCAACAAGAAATGGGGTTTCAAAAAGATGATAGTTTATAAAATAGTTTTCATTAAGTTATTTATTGAGATAAATTTATTTAGCTGATTGCTTTCAGTTAATATTTATTTGCCTTTTGTTAATCTTAATTTTTATTAGCAAATTATAGGCATAATCAAACAACGGGACAAACAGTATAGTTTCAGCATTTAATTGACTTGAAACATCACATAATTAATGTCAGACGGCTATTTTATTCTCTTCTGAATAACCATTGTCTGCAAGAAATATTCTTTTTTTTCTGTTTTAAAATGACAAATCCTATTTGGCAATTTCTTGTTTGATTAATCAATTATAATTAAATTTGTTGTAGTTTAAATTATCACACCTGGTTACATCTGCCATGCACCAAATAAAAATAAATAATAGTCATAAAAGGCATCCGAAAATATGACCTCTGTATCCAAATGGCATTCATTAACTATAGTACATAATAAACGTATATAGAATGTGCTATTCTATACACATGCTATATGTGCTTTTCTATACACATGCTATATGTGCTATTCTGTACACATGCTATATGTGCTATTCTATACACATGCTATATGTGCTATTCTGTACACATGCTATATGTGCTACTCTATATATTCTATTTGACTATTCTTTACACTGCTATTATGTTAGGAATAAAAAAGAGAACCAAGTCCTCTCTGAGGATGCTTTTACTTGAATGATTTTAGTTTTTAAAAGAAATAAAATATCATCATTTTCAATAAATGAGTTGCTTAAAATAAGATTTATTGAATAGTCAAGAAAAAATTACATACTGAAAAATATTTTTATAAGTCCTTGCAGTTCTTTCTGGGGGAGATGCTCACGTTTATTAGAAATAAAATGAATACTTCCATGCTAATTACCACAATATTGTACACTTTAATTACAAGGAGCATAAAATATGTATAAAATATTAGGAAAGGTATTAGGAAAGTAATATGCAATTATAAAAACACTCATCAAAATTGAAAAGTGGTTCAAGAAGTAAAAATCACTTTTTTCAAGAACATTACTGCCGTCTAAATGTGAATATTTTAGTTACATTTTTTTTTACATTTATAAGATATATAATAAGTATTATCTTTTTATAATTTCAGAGGAATGTTTATAGTGTACCTACTTCCGCCGAAGGGTTCACCCTTTTAATAAATATTATTGAGAATACATATATTTATGTTCAAATATGTAATTCTTTATAATTATACACAAAAATATAGAATTAAGTACGTATTAGTAAAATGTATGTATTTAAGAATCAAGAAGACGATGATTAATCAAATAGAAGTTATTATAGGTTGTTAGTAAGAACATTTAAGAGTCCTTGTACAAATAGAAGATAATGGCAGACGAATAGATGGCCTTGAAGAATTTGATTAGAAAATAAACATTTATTAAGTAAATAAATACAGATGATCTATCTTTTCATCATACTACACCTTAACAAATAAATCGAAAGTGTATTTTTTTAACTTTAAGCTCATAATACATAGAACAATTTATGTTTTTTATAATTAAATGTCTTTACCCCTTTGGTAGAAGTAAGTGTGTGCCAATTCATGATAAGCCTAATGTTAAAAATCATTCACATGCACTAATAAATTACATCTTTTAACTGAAAGCGCATGATGACGTACATAACTGTATTATTTCAGGAATAAAAATATATAAGCTGCAATATGAGAACATTAAACGAAAAGATTAAGGAAGTACATTATGGGATCATGTAATGTACAAAAACTTGAAATGAGTATATATTCTCAACGAGAGAAAAATTTCTACTGAATGACAAATACATGGAAAAGATTGCTTCGAAATAAATATTCAGCCAAATTACTCAGTTTCTATTCCGTAATTCCTCTAGAATAGGTAAAAAAACCTTAATATTCTTTCTTCCAATTCTCATGTGATTTTTTTCCCCAATACTCATGCAGCTTTTCTTCTAAAGAATGCCATTTTTAACTTTCTCGAAAGTTCGGGAGACAGCTAATAGGTATATAAAGCACGTTAGAAATGAAGATACAGATACGGGAAGAATAGAATAGACTCATTGAGATTTGGAAAACTGTGATGATTCTGAAATAAGACAGTTGGGAGTAAAGCTGATGTGTTAAGAATAGTCAGTATATGGACTTGTAAAGGAATGCCTGTAGTATATGTTTAAGCGCTTTAGAGATGTTTATGGTATTCCTACAGAATTACAGGTTTATGAATCAAATTTAGGACAAGGAACAGTCTTGGCTATACAACGAAGTTTTACACCCACGATGATGCAAAGGTTGCACATGGGTGAAAAACTTTAAAAATATGGCTGTGTAAATGTCTTAATATTTAAATAGGAATTACGGCCTAGATATGTCCTATTTACTTTAAAAAGGATCTTCCTTGCAAGCAACGTAGAAGTTACATGAAATGCACAGGTTTAAATATCGTTTAAGTTCAAAGCCTTCATTTAAATTCAGTCCATTTTGATCTGAGCAAAATTTAAGTAACAGTTTCGGTGAAGCAATGGACAATTATAAAAATATCAGAACTATTATTCACTCTTTTATGCATCATATTTTAACTTTAGAGTTTTCACTGTGATATGGAGAAAACGAGAATATTTATATTTATTTTGAGATGGGAATTTTATTTCAAGATCTGTGAAGTCAACTGAAATATTTTATAAAAGTGCAAGTAGAAATGAAAATAATAATTTTAATTATATACGAATTTAATGTAAAATATGAAACACTTTCCCTTATAATAAAGTATTAATAATTTAAAAAAGAGAAAAAGAGTTTATTTAAACGTTTTTCTCGTAGAATGTAATATCATTTTAAAAATGCGTTATAGATATATATTTTCAATTTTAAAATGCCATATTATTTGAAAAATGCTCTAAAAATTTTATTTAAAATTACTTCTAGTTTTAGAAATATAAATTCGAAATGCCAAAATTAATATTCTTTCCTTTTCTATCGTTTTATTTTTTATTCATATTTTTAAAATACTGAACTTCTAAGATTATTATAAAAAGTAACTATCTTTTAGGATCCAGATTATGACACTTTTTAATTTTCTCTACGACTATTTTATGCCTTTTTGACATACTAAAATTTCGATTTAACAAAAAAATCTTTCAAATGATATATACTATGAAAAAAATTAGACTTTTAAAAAAGCAAGTCTTAAAACTAATTACATTATACTGCAAAGAAAAAAAAATTCCAAACAAATTAATTTTTTTTAGTTTTCACTTTCTTATTTCACTGAATTTTTTAAATAACTCCATCCTTTTACATCTTTTAAATACTAATTTTACAATAAACCATTACAGTTTTTAAATCTTAATTTTACAATAAACCATTACAACTTTTAAATCCTAATTTTACAATAAACCATTACAGCTTTTAAATCCTAATTTTACAATAAACCATTATTGCTTTTAAATACTAATTTTACAATAAACCATTATAGCTTTTAAATACTAATTTTACAATAAACCCTTACAGCTTTTCGTTACCTTAATTTTTCTTTTTATCTTGACGAAAAAAATGTCCTCATTATTCCAGAATACTACACCAAAATGAAACTAAATCCTTCCCTTATCTAGTCTTAATAGGGACATAAATGTAATCTATATCAATTAAAAAACTGAAAAATTGCATTCCCTGATTGCTTTCTACAAAAATACGGCATGCTTTAGAAAATTAGCTACAAATTACTGAACCGTTCATTAGGGCCTTCGAGCACTTGCAACTGCAGTAAAATTAAACATGAAAGAACTGAAGAGTGATTTAGGATCCTAACTTGCCTGTTTGCTTCAGCAGCATAAAATTTTTATCTAAAAGACTACGCTATAGGAGGGTAAATGAATGACGGTAACTGTCCATTACTGTCCTTTTGGTACTTATCATGGAAATTTTGGCCTAACTTCCGTGAAGGAATTAGAGTTAAATATGTAAAACTTGTCACTGGCGTCTTTCCAGATAATTCAAGACGTGTAAGAAGTTGAAAAATTGGAGCATATGTAATTTCTTGAGACAAGTGAAAATTGCTGTTTATTTTTCATGATTTTGATGAGAGTCCGTGGATTCAAGATATTAAATATAAAATGCTGAAATCTATTTTCCGATTAACACCCATATATTTTGTGATACCGGACAATATTGCAATTGATTGTGGATTAATATAACTGAATATTGCATAATAGAGTACAATATCGCACAATAGCAATATGCTTCTCTTAAAGTCTTTTTAACAGATGGATTATGCACCTCTTGGAAAAAAGAATTTAGCTGAAACTTCAACTTTAGTTGCATTTGCTGTTTACAAATCAAATGAAGAAAAG
The DNA here is from genome assembly GCA_026543055.1 of Argiope trifasciata. NCBI lineage: Eukaryota > Metazoa > Arthropoda > Arachnida > Araneae > Araneidae > Argiope > Argiope trifasciata. Next base: position 2,513,667 of record JAPMOQ010042318.1, on the reverse strand, counting down.
TGCAAAATTATTAGTGTATGAATTAATAATAATTTTGCAAGGTTTGGATTATTCAAACTATCACCAACATCATTGAGTTATCGAGTAATATTGATTTGTTTTATTTTAATTTAATTACTATGAAAAAGTTTAGTTTAAATTTGTAAGCATTTGTTTCTAAAATATCTGAAAAATTATAAGAGACGTGTTAAAATTAATTTAGTTATAAGTTTAAAATGACAGTTACGTAATTTTTAAATTAATTTATAGTCATAAATAGAACTTAATAATAATTAAAATGAGTTTAAATTAATATACAGGAAATTCATGTGTAATTTTATTAAGTGATCAGGATTTTAGTGTTTTCTGAATTAAATAAAAAAGTACTTATTTCAGAATGGAATAGTAATGGAGCATCCAAATCTATATTTTATGTACTTCAAGATCTAATAATTCTTTAAAACTTATTTTTAAAACAGTCATGAATTCTAAATATTTTTCATATGTACACAATAAATAAATAGACACATAAAATACTTCTTTATAACTATTTTTAAAAAATCTCATTTTTTAAAATAAAATATGTTGAAAACGATATGGTAGTATTAAATTAGCAAGAAATATTTTTCAATAATTTTATTTTTCGTCATTTGAATTTAGAGAAACACAAGTTTAGACTGATCTTTTGAAAATGAGTAATTTTGGTGAAGTGAAATTCTGCTAATGGAATTATTAATTTTATGTCTTGAAGTAATGAAAAATTTTATACTATATGAGTTGATAATCTAGAAAAATCGGCGGGAAGATACATTTTAATCCCGATAAATTACACAGCTTTTATAATACAAAACTTTTTCATATTTACTTTTTAAATTATTAGTTTTTTTCAAATAGTCCATAAATGATACGAATATATATCAATAAAATGTTTATTTAAAATTAATTATTTTTTTCAATTTGCATTTAAATTGTATTTTTTAAAAATTTTGATTAATTCTTCAAGTTTTGATTTTTGGAACTTTAAATATTCGAGTTAAGTTGAAGTATCGCATGAAAATCACCAATCTGAAACAAATGCTTCCTAAGCTAAATTTCAATACAATGCTTTTCTGAGAAAATATAAGTTCTGAACACATTCACATATTTTTATTTGTCTATCTATATCTCTGATTTGCTGAGTAAGTCAGTCATATTTTTGGAAATTTTTGTAACAAATGAAATTTATAAAAGACTGACAGTTAATATGCTAGTTAAAGATAAAAGAATGAATAAACATATGATTTAAGGACATATTTTTTAAAATTATATATCAAATAATGATTTAAATTTATATTTCAAAATATAATCAATTTTTGTTACCACAAACTCTTGTACTTGAAAGTAACTTTATTTATTTCATTACGAATTTTTAAATTGTCTTGCACATTTATTATTATTTATTCAGTTCTTTATTTTATTTTACCCATTTTTGAAAAAAAATAATAATCCAAAATATTTTAAACTTTTCCCTTAAAATACCTATAATAAGTGCGATACATCTGAAAATACAAATAATTCAAGTGGAGGTGGAGAAAATTTTAACTATGTAGTTGTCTATATGATATGGAATGTCTGAATTCCCCCCAACTTAATTTTTATTGCAATTTTTTTTCTGAATGCTATTCTGAGGGAGAGTGATATAATATCGGTTCAAAATAAAGGAAAATCTTCAGCGAAAGGTGTATAAATTCTAACAAGTGTTGAAAGTAAACAGTGTACTTGGAAGTTAAAAGGACACAAGGAGACAACTTCAGTTATGATTTATTGTCTATATTTCTTCACTTCTTACTTCTTATTTTAAAGTGTGACCTGTGTGAAGCGGGAGAAAGATTACCTCTGATTCCATTTTTGAAGAAAAATAGCTTTCTTTTAATGACAATCTTATATCAGCTTTGTGAACCATGAGCTTTTTAAGCATTTATTTTCAGACTCATAACATGACTTAAAAAATAAATCTTAAAAGTCTTCAATTTTTCAAGCAAAAATATAAAGTTATTAGACAAGTGATCAAGACAGATAAAAAGGATCTATTATTATTTTTAAATAAAATATACTAGTTATGTATATAGCTGAAGATTTCACTCAAACACATTTGAGAGAATAATAGAACATATATATTTATTCTCATTGAAAAGTTTTGGAAATAATTCTGAATGTTTGAGCATTCACAGTACGTACTATAATAGAGGCAAATTTTAAACTTTGTAATCAAATAGTAACATCTGCTTTCTTTATTAGAAATCTTAGTTAATATACAATTATACAATTACGTCATATATATATATATATATACATAGATATATATACATATATACATATATACATATATAC
>JAPMOQ010042318.1:2478477-2506318 GCA_026543055.1 Argiope trifasciata | reverse complement strand
ATTTATTATAGGAATACATTGAAATAAAAATGCCTTTTTTATTTCAAATCTAATCATAAGTGACATAAACGAATTATAATTGTGTTTATAAAAAATTAGTATAAAAACCCGTCTTGAACATTAAAAAAACAATACAGTATCGTAAAAAAGGCTTTTCAAAATTCATCGAAATCAAAAATGAATTGATCCGCATTACCTTTTTTCTTATACGAAGTATGCCAAAATAAAAGAATCGTAATCGTTAAAAAATTCGAACTCAAGACTTTGATAAATTTCGCCATTTCTACTTTTACAAAATCCGATGAACGTTGGATTTTTTTGTGTGTTTTGAATACCAAAATTCAAAAACGTTTCTATCTATACAAATGACATTTGGAATATGAATTTAACCTGACATTTCTATGCATCTCTCAAATTCTGAATGAAACCATTTTTAGGAACTCCGTTTTTTCAATTGTAAAGATATGTGATCACTAGAAAACGCAAAATGCTTATTTAATAAAACTTTGAACGTGTATTAAGCTTCTAAAATAAAGATTCTTATTGAATTCATTGATGGGGCTATTAGCGCAATAACCATCTTTGATTATACTTCGCCAAACATACTGTGAGATTTAATTTTAATTTAAAAGTTTTAAAAAGTACTCTTCCCAAATTGTATCATTTTCCTGGACTTATCAACTCATAAATATGAACAGAGTAATTACATGGTAAAGAAGAATCTGTGAGTTATTTAAGAATGAAATCAAAAAATACATGCCTATCATTTTTTAAGTGGTAAAGAGTTTGAGTTGGGGAACTTTCTGAAGAATGTCTTTAAATTCTATGTGGGAGAGTGAAAGCAGCGAATTCGTTTATTGTTAAATTGTGGGCATGCTATTAAGATGTGAAGAACCATCACAGGACACTGACATATTGTATATCCGGCTGCGGGTTCCCCTAATAGCAAATGTTTATAGGTGGCCAATTCTTAATCTGGTGGGAATGGTACCAAATTTTCTATTAGGCCAACAAGGGCAAAAGTGGATTAGATGCTTTATTGTTTTAAGTTTATTTGCTTCTGTAAGATCCCACTGAGTTGCCATTTTAAATGCAATACTTGGACATTGCAAATTTAAAGTGGTTTTTTATTAAATTTGGAATAAAATCAGTTAAGTGACCTCCATCTATTTATCTGTACTTTCGCAAGCATATAAACTAGATAATTCAAATCGAGAGAGTGCTATCCTTAAAATTCTCTTGTAAACTTTTTAATAAAGGTTTTATCATGAGAACACCTTGAATGGTCAAATACTTAACAAATATTATTTAGATCTTAATTTAGCTTTTTTGTTGAATCTATAAAGTGATCCTTGGTGAATATTTGGAATTTTAATCCCTGGATGAGATTTTCCGAGAATCGAATCCGGCCATGAATTTAATTCGAATACCAATTATTCGATTTTTTTTCTGATTATGCTCTTTTATTAATGTAAGCGAACTAAAAAAAGAAAAGAAAATTCTACTTAATAGCATTCTTAATCATAAAAATAATTTTTTCTAACAGGACTTAATTAATGTCTTCATTATAGTTGCTATGTTTCTTTACTATCTTAGAATTACTATTTTTGGCTGACTTTCATATTTCACAACATCATTTTTGACATATTTTCCTGCTTGCCTCTAAGAATGGAAGTTTAAATTTTAAGCGGTACATTAATACTTTTAAACTACTATAAAATTTATTGATAAATACTTTGATTTATGAAATAGATTTGCATTTAAATATAAATGAAACTTTTGCTAGAAAGATAATAATTAAGTGATGATTTTAAATTTATCTGAAGAAATTATAGATTATTTTTTTCCAAAACAAATAAGTTCAGCCTATCATTATTATCAAGTAAGGAACATCGATCAGATAATTTAGCAAAACTGTCATTAATTGAATTTCGTAACTCACTTCAGGAAATGATTCAATTTTTTTCATTTTCTAAAACTATTAAAGAAAACTTTCAAAAGCATTTACTTTTCCCCTCTTTTTTTTCTTTTAAAAGAAAAGTGTTAGAATTTTTGTATGCATACTCAAATGCAAAATACCCACACACAAATAAATGTGTTTTGAAAAATCATTTGATATTCCAATTAACTAGAATTATATTTAGAGTTTCGTTTTTTTCTTGTCTCGATAAAAGGGAAAAAAAACTAAAATCGAATGTAACACTTTACAAAGATTATTGTTTAAGAAACTCCGACAGCTTTTCACTTTATAATGTAGAGAATGTTCAGTAATCTTCAAAAAATTCAAACTAGTGATTTTGACGTATATCCACGTTTGAGACCTCTCTGATTTCGATACGCCCATATTTGGAAAATGCTCATCTGTTTATCAGTGACAAATAAAATTCAAAACGCTTTCAGCCAAATGGATGAAATTTGGTGTTGATATTTAAACCAAATTTGCAGATTCCGACATGGTACCGGTAAGGTACCATGATAAGGTGACATGGTACCTGAATTTTTTTTTCTTTAAATTTTAGTGCTTAAAATTATCGGGGAGTCCTATTGAATTATTTATTGCAAACGATTCTTCTTTCATACTGTTGTGTATTTCAAACTGGTTAGAATCAGAGCAGAAGGAAAAAGAAATGTTTCTGACTATGTTTACAAAGAAAAATTGCTTCCATTTTAAACGATTTTGAAATCATCTTTGCCTTCATAAAGTGTAACTTTGCCAAAACATTCTAGAGACGCTTCTATTTTTCATCGTAAATAAAGCTTTCAAAACAAACGATCAGTTCTGAAACAAAGGAAGTTTTATTTCTATTCACCATGTGCATGCAATAAATAAACTTAATAGCCAAAATTCAAGAAAGGAAAGCTAAAAAGTAAATCTAACATTTTTGGAGAAGCAATGGGAAATTCAGTTTTCCTATTCAAAAAGAATTGTACTAAACTGAATTTAAGAAAGAGCTTTGAAAGTTTTTGATTTCATTTTGAGGTATTTTTGGCTGATATTCAGTATTATACCACCTGCTCCTTTAAGGAGCAAGTGGTATGTATCACCTGCGTTTTAATGCACTGAAACACCAATTAATATCCCTATTCCACTTCTCAACTATTCGTAAGATTTGACAACATAAGATTTAATTAATATGATGTAATTTATCAGAAAAATAATTACTGTGTTTAATTTATTGTAAAATCCTATCCAAAATAACGGTTAAATAATTTCTGGAAATATGATCACAATACATAGTAAAATTTGATTTAATGAATAATAAAACAGAGACACCAAGGAAAATAATATAATCTACTTTACAACTTCAGTAATTTGCAGAAAAATCTTATTTTTTGCCATTTGATCTATTTAAATGCTTAGTATTCTGGTTGCCATTAGATAAAATAGTTTTATATCACAATGAGAATGTTTGTGCTCCTGCTCAAAAAGAAAAAAAAATAAGAATCGAGAGTCGATTCTACTTTTCAAGGGTAAATAAAGCTTTCAAATTAAATGATCAGTTCTGAAACAAAGTAAGCGTTGTTTCTATTTATTACATACATGCAATAAATAACTTTCACAATAAAAATTCCAGAAAGGAGAGCTGAAAAAAGAATCGAACCATTTCGAGTGAAGAATGGATTTGTTTCATTGAGAGTGAAAGAAAGAATGGTTCAAATTTAAGTGAAAACTGAATTTAATAGAGGATTTTCAAAGTCTTTAATATCATTTTGAGGTATTTTTTGATGCTATTCTACTCTAAACCACCTGCTTCTTCATAGGGATTTTCTTATACTATAAAATTGGAATAACAACTGGTTTCTTTGTTCTTCTGTTGTTAATTTACACTTATAACATTTTATTTCAATTTGAAGCTCGTTATTCATCAATGCATATAGTTTATAAAAAATATTGATCACTAAAATATTTTTAATATGTTGAACAGTTCCAAACAAAATAAGAATTTTAACCCGCAACTGAATACTCGAATTTTCTTGCGGGGTCAGCAAAAACCAAGCAAAAAAATTTGATGTAATTTTTCTTTTAATCCAATGTAATTTTTCTTTTTTTTATTTTATAAAAAGCATTGGACTTTATTTTGGAAACAATATATTCTGAAAATCATGCATCTACATAAAATATTAAAAAAAATATTATTGAATATTTTGTTTTCAATCTCATTTTTGAAGACATGGAGTCATTGACTCTATAAATAGCAATGGAAAACTTTGAAAAAGGATAACTCGACCATATGCGTTTGCTGAAATCTGGATTTCTACCTACGTACTACTAAATTATGACTTGAATGTACTGAGAAGGTTAGCGTATTCAAGGATAAAAAAAACCAAGATCATCAGAATCATTAAACAACACGGAGTCATTTTGATTCTCATCTGTAATTGCAGATTAAATGAGTCTGGAAATCCCATAGCAAAATATAAAACAGAAACATTGCAGCAAATAATATCATTTACTTTACCAAATCGGTAATTTTTGTTGTAAAATCCTGTGTCTTACCATTTAATGTACTTGACTTCGTAGTATTCCAATTCTTGTTGAATAAATTAGCTTTATATCACTATTAGAACAATCGCCTTCTGCCTGCAAACACTTGCGCACCCAGGAGGATTGCTATTCAAACCTTGCTCTGCACAAACATGATACTATGTATTTAAGCATAAAAAGTTGTATTTTAGTTTATTATTATTTGCTTCTGATGTTCTATCTTAATTCAAACCAGAATTTATTTGATTGCTGGTAGAAAAAAAAACTATTATGTTTAATCGTTCCCAAAAGAATAAAAGTAAAGATCATTGATCTATAATGTCTCTCTTCTCCTGAGAGGTAAGCAACATAATTATTGCTTTTGCGTGATGCGCTTCACAATAATTACGTATCTCATAACTTCTGTAAAGAGGTGATAAACGTATAAAGAGAAAATTAAGATGCTTCTTGAGAAACTGGAATTGCATCATTTATTAATTAAAGAAGACATATTAGATATAGGATAGAACCATTAGAATTGAGCTCTTGGGGGCTGTTTCAGGATTTCGTTTTCTAAGCAACATGATAAAAAATACTGAGCAATAACTCATTCGCAAATTTAAGAGTTTCTTTCAGGAAGATAATTTCTTTGGCAATTAACAAATTGATGATGATAATTTCTATAACTACGATTTTGATAATCAGCTAATAACAAAAAATTTTCAATCTTTTTTATTAATTTTCTAAGAAATTTAAAGAAATATAACAATGAGATAAGTTTAAAAATTTTTTTAATGATTATAAAATACATATAAATAGTTTCTGCTATCTGATGTTCTAGTACTCTACATTCTAAACATATGAATTTATGCAACACAAACTTGAAATTGCTTTTTTTAGTTCCTTTCACACGAAGGCATTATAGAGACAAATGCAACAACCAAATGCAACAAAATAAAAGAGTATCAGAGTAAAAGATAAAATATGCATGCAAAATTGTGAAATAGCATGCTTGATTAATTAAGTAGTAAATACATGGACGTTCTAAAAAACCTGAGCATTTTTTTAAATATAAACATAAAGGGATGTTCTATTCTTAAAGATGATATTGCTCCTGTTCCCGGAGAATTATCAGATCAATCCTTATACAGAAATCCAATCTTATTAGCTGTTGGAAATGAAGTTGAAAAAAGCTTAAAAGATTATGCTATTACCTTACAAAAGTTATAGTGGTTATGGTTCGTCTTTCAATCTATTGCACATATGAATGTGGATGACACATTTCCTCGGAATATTTGCAGTAAGAATTTATTAGCATTATTTAAACAGGGACCAAAATACTTTAAATTCTTTGTGACAAAGGTAAAAATAACGAGTTGTACTATTCTTGAAAATGATGGTGTTCCTACTGTAGTTGTTGTTTTGTTGTGACTTATGATACATTTTAAGCCCGCTGAAAGCTATCTGTTAGCGACCTGCTGTAGTAAATTTAAGAAATCAACAGCTGTTTTGGAAATTCAAGTTTAGCACTGTTGAAAATAATGAATTTGTCTGATTAATAGTATTAAGAAATTGATGCATAACAAACCAGATTAGTATTTTTACAGAATTCAGAAAGTGTAACGGTTATTACAGAGCTGTTAGGATTCGTATTACGGTTCATTACACTATCGAATGTGGATGGTTCTTTTGCCTGGAATATTTTGAGTGATAAGTTTTTTTATTAAAGATAATTGTAATATTATTATTTAATTTATTTTATTTTTATTTATTTAAACAAAAATTAAACTTGACGTTTGTGTGAAAGTCTTGCCCATTCAAATGTTTTTCAATAAGTTTCATTGCATGAAGCAGGAATAACAAAATGTAGCGTTTATCCCATAGGTCATATCTTTTTTGAGGAACAAACAGTTATAGGATCAAATATTACAACATGTTGTTTTATTCTATACCATATTCCGGTTTTCTTATTCTGTAATTGCGACAGCCTGCCAGCTTTTAAATTTCCATTTATATGCAAGATAGTGCACAATTTTGCATTAATTACATAGTTAAAACGTTTTTAAAATGACATTTTATACATGACAGTATACTAAATAACTATTTTCGAACAATATGGCTTTTTCGATAGCTTGATCTTATATATTTTTTGAATTTAGGCTCCCTTGATGGACGCGCCTCATCTCAGAAGGCGTCTTATCTAACGGAAACCATATCACTTCGAACAAACTAAATAACTGAGAGCAATTTATTCTGTTTTGTTGTAAACACTGTTTTCAAAATGAGATCTGATATTTTAAATGATTCAAGGTTCATTGAGAATGATTATTGCAATTTTATTTGTCTTTATTGAGGTATATACCAATAATTTATAGATTTATCATTTTAATAAACTAGTGTTAAGTAGAAAAAAAATTAAGAAAATAAGCCTTAAATTTAAAGAGTTATACATCCAGGGGCTAAAATTGCTGATGACGTAGCATAAAGTTAAAATATAAGGAAAAGAAATTGAAAATTCAAAAACCATTCCTTAGTAAGTTATCCCTTCAGAGCTTATTACTACATCTGACAATGTTTGAGAAAAAGAAATTCTATTGGACAAATTATTTGTTAACTCTACTTACCAACAAGCAGTTGAAATTCCCGATCGGCATTGTCTAATGTAGTGCATTTACAGAATTTAATATGTTGGCTAATCCGAAAGATAATCGGTTGTGAATTTGTTGAAGCAATTTAGGCAATCCATAAATACACAAATAATAATTCTCAGCACTCAAAAACTTTCTATCATACAAATTGTAGAATATAATCTTATTATGGATTCCATCGAAAGTAAATAATAATGGCAATGAGGTCGCTGACAGATTAGCCAAAGTGGGTTGTGAGAATAAAGCAAGTACTGGCTCGTCTCTCACTTATTTAGAGCTGTATTTAAATGAAAGATCTAAACTCAATTTAATCGGACGCATTCCATATGCTCATCAATGGTACATGAACACCTGGCACTCTACTGAAAATCAAATATTGCTCCAAGACTGCTCTAGTTAGACTTAAAAGTGGCCACCTTAAGTGTCCCTTTCAAAGTGGTAGAAAAATCCAATCCATTTGTTATAAATGCTTTGTCGATAATGCTTCACTGCATAAAATTTTGGATTGCATCGGACTTTCTAAAGGGGGCATAACATCTCATCTTTTTACTAATCTGATCTCTTAGAGGTGAACAACTTACTGGAGTATACATCAGATCTTTTCAGAATAAACAAAAACAACAAAACAGAATCTTTTAGAATGAAAACTATTACCTGTTAAATTTAAAGACATTGTGAGATGCTTCATATTATTTTCTAAATTGCCATTATATCAGTTTCTGAGAGATAATAATCAATACAATTCATTGCGTCATGAATTTTTTAACTGATTTGTAATTCCATAGAATGAGAAATTACTTATATTTCATTATACAAAATCCAAATTTTCTAGAATAATTTTTTTATTAAGTTTTTGTTTGATTCTTTTTTAATATTGTCATAAAATTCATGTATAGTTGAATTTGTATACAAAATTTGTTAAATAAAAATGCTATGTTGGATTTTTAAAAATTTACTTCCATCATAATAAATATATTTGTAGTATTTGAACATTGAAATACAATAGCTATAGCGACTAAAAAAACGTTTTTGAAGTTTATCAGAAAATTTTCTTTACCTCTTTTGCTATTCAATTTTGCTTTTGTTATTTCTACTCAACAAAGCATTCTCCTATTTTTTGCAAACTGACTACTGACAAAATATTTGCTAGGAGCATTATTTCACTTACCATCACACTCGATCTTTCAAATCAGTTATGCTATTTTTCTTCTTCATAGTGTGAAAAACAATGTTCAGTTTTTCTCTGGGAAACTTTCAGAGTTATATGTACTCAATGTCGACCTCAGCTTGCGTTTTTGTTATTATTATTTTTTTTCATGGTTTAGGATCCTTTTTATATCAGAGATTTAAAAAAAAGGTTACTCCATTCACATTTTTTTTTTCTTTTTTAATGACTTACAAGAAGAACCATTAAATAATAAGATTCATAATTCAATTCAACGCCACTTAATTTTCAATTCAGCTTTTATATTTTGTTTTAAATTCATTATTAACAATTAATCACTAACCTTTTTTTAAAAAAAACTTTCAGTACTTAAGTCTTAAGGGAAAATAATCATCCTAAATAACTTATTCATTCTATACCTACAACAGTTCGTAAAATGTTTTACTTCTCATAAAAATGAGCACGTTTTTCATATTATATCAAGGATTAATTTCCTACGTTTATAACAGAAATCGACTGCAATGGAATCCCATATATGAATATTAAGCTACATTTACCAAATGGTTTTTGTTTGATTTCATATATAGACATTCTATGGTGCACTTATCATAATCTATGTTTATTTAAATTTATAAATTTGAAATCAAATTATAGAAATTCCATTCTAATAGTCTTTACCACAATTGAATATAATTGATTTTTACAAAGTTTATTGCAAAAACTCATAAGTTAAAAAAAAAAAACGATTTATTTGGAGTCTCAATCAGTAAATAATTATTGAATTCATATATTTCAAAGAGACTCAGAAAAAAATTACTATACAAGTAATTTTAAATAAACATTAATATATAAGATCTAAAATAATTTACATTTATAATTTACTGAAAAATTGGTTTAAAATTATTCTATCTCGCCTTGGGCTGCCTGATTAAAAATATTTTTTTTAATCGATACTTTTATTTACTAAATGATTTCATGTACTTTTTTTGACGGATACGTATATATAATAACGTATATATATTCAATCAAATGCATTAATTCAATAAATTCATTATGTTATTATGATTACCTCAAAGTATATATCTGTAACAATAAATTAAACGATTTTGATTTAAAACTATTTATCGACATAATTTTTTTTTATTAATCTCAAGCGCATTATACGCGTAATTTGAATAAAAACAATTAAAATAAAATTATGAATTTTGGAAGAGTTACGTGATAAAAAATACAGCTCATTTTATCATAAATCATTCTGTATTATTATTTAGCATCAAATAAAATTTTTAAAAACCTTAAGCATGGAAGACTTGTTATCTTTCCATGATATATTTCGTTATGATGGATGAAAAAATTCTTTAAAAAATATATTTCAGTTCTCTTTTAATGTAATCGATAATTTACCACATTTTTATGAAATAGTTTTACAAAATATCATCTCAGATACTTTGTACATATATTTTAGCTTTCAAAATTTCTGTGTAAATACAACTTATTAATTATACTGTTTTTGTTACAAAATCGGAATAAAAATGCAGCTTTCATTAATTATAAAATATAATTCAAATTTTTTCTATCTATTTTTGAATATTTACTATTTTTATTTTAAAGAGACTAATAAAACCAATCGTTATCAAACTGAAATTTATTTTACTGAAATACATAAGTTTAAAATTTTAATAATTGTTATAATTTGATTAATCTTACGAAATCTTTACTTTAGATAATCCCAAAAAGTAAATTTAGATATAAATTTACGTATTTGATTTAAGTATATTTTAGACATTTCAATATTAATATTTTCAGAAATGTTTCATCAATAAAACATATTTTCTTACCAAATTTGCATTTTAAATATCTTCTATAAATGGTTTTAAATTCACCGACACATATATTTTAGGCATGACTTTAACATGTCAGTGAAGGTTTTAATTTGCGTCTGCTCATAGTTCGGTTAAGTATGATACGTAATTTCAAATAAGAAAATAACATAATAATATTTCTTATTTAAAATTATTATTATAATAAACGGCATTTAACTTCAATTATGCTAAAGAATTCGAATGATCATACTTGAATGATCATTGAAAAGGCAGTTCCAATGATGAATATTAATCTGTTTGCATTATTCTTTTTACCTTTGTTTCAAATATCCTGTAAAAATGTTTTTGCTGTTATAATTATTAGTGACATATTTATTAGATTCTAAAGCCAATTCTGTGACTTCCATCATGACATGTAATAGGATTGATGCTAGTTGAAAACTTTAATTGAAATTACATCATTGAGCATTAAAAAACACTGATGATGGTACATCATTTATTTCTAGCATTAATGATGTGACAACATCGAAACGCTTAAGTGTGCTTTATATCAACATACTGATATCTTATTTGCTACTGAATAAGTTCATTGTTATGAAAAGTATTAAGACTCCACATTGAGTAAAAATTTCTATATATAAAAAAGTGTTTTTTATAAAACTATTTTAATAGAAAAATAACCTGTTGCAGCTCTTTGAGAGCTCATAACAATGTATTGCGATACTTAATCTTATATTATAGAACATGTGATAAACATTCTAAGGGGAGATTTCCTCCGATTATGTTAAGAATTGGGTACTTGAATGATCCTTTTAACAGTAGCGAGGATGATAAAATTATTGACCCCGATACTTACTTTTTCGAAAGAACAGCATTGAGTTATAGAAAGGAATATAACTCTTTCTCACAAACTTTCAAACTTACTCAGGAAATGTAAAATAATCATAAAAGTGGAGTCATGCTATTCCCATGTTTCAGGTGACCACATGTTTGTATCATGGAACAATTAACAACTTAATAACGCATTTATATATTTAAAATTTAAAAAGTCTAATAAGGCTGTCATTTGGCGTCAGGCTGTTGTCCGTATTGCTATTGTAGAATTGAATGTTAGAACGTTATATGCCTTCTTTCACTATTATTGAAGGAAATAGTAAATACTGATGGAAAATATCGTTATGCTTAATATTATGCATGCTCCCGGGGATCTTTCTGATTTGTTGGTCGATGCAGAAAATATACCTTTAATAACAAACAAAGAATTTTATTAGACACGAAAGAATGAATACACAGGATAAATGAACTCAGGCAACATACTATAAAAAACAGCAGTCCACAAAATAATAATCTGCAGTGATAAGAGCCGCATCACACATAGCGGCCAGATAGAATCAAGCAGGAGGAGAGAATCTTTGTGGTCATAGTCTACTGTGCAAACACGCGCAATTCTCTACTGTCACATCGTTTTAGCTATATCCGACCACGAACTCAATACTTCACAATTGGCTAATTCTCACACTACTTGAGGTCACTTCTAAAGGAAACATCAGGATTCGACATGCAGCACAATTCAGCAATCACTTGAGCGACTCCATTGTTGCGCTTTGTTGAATTGATGCAACTATTCTTCTCTTTCCACGATTACGATTCTATAGACGACTTATTAAGTTCGAGACTGTAACCTTTCTTAGTTCATGGAGGTGGGCAAAGAGGGCTCTGGAACAATCTAGAATATCTTCGTTTAAATTGGCTTAATTTCTAAAATTTCTGAAGTTTCTGGTTCACTATTTTGCTGTCAATTGTCCAAAAAGTTACTAAGTTAGTCGCCAAGCTCTGAGATCACTGATTTTGTATCCGATCAGCATCCAACAAAGCTCAACGTAAAACGGTCTTTCTAATGAATGAACAATGTTAGAAAGTAACATTATGGATTTGTAACAATTTCTTTAAAAAATACACATATGTACAATAGAATTTATATTGAAAAGAATACAAAAAAAAAACAAAAAACAGGCAGACCAGTAAAAAACAAAAATAAATGGCATACTTAACAATAATACTGAAGAAAATGGTTTTAAATCTATTACTTAAATTCCAGATTTTAGAATAAATGTTTATAAATGTAAATAAATTCTGTAAAAGTAAGAATGAGGACTTTGTATTAACAGATGAAATCAGAACAAATTACTTCTTTGGAAAGATTTTGCTGAATAATTTTCAGGCCATCCCTAAGAACTCAAACAACGATAATAATGTGTTCCACATCTTGATTTTTTTTCTTAATAGGAAGTTATACATGAAAACTAACAATCAATGGAAAACTTTGAAATTTTTACAATATTATCAACATTTCAGAAATTATAAAATTAAAAGTATATAAATATTTAACACATATTTTATAAAAAATAGATTGCTATAATTAATTCCTATAATGAATGAATTAAATGTATCTTATCAACTCTAAATTATATCAAAATAAAAATAAAATAGAGAAAAACTTTTATATTTAATATAATTAACTTTTATATTTAATATAATTAATTTTATATTTAAAATAATTAACTTTTATATTTAATATAATTAATTTTATATTTAAAATAATTAACTTTTATATTTAATACAATTAGATTTCATATTTTTCAATTTTATAAAAAATAAAGCAAAATCATTACCTGCAACATTAGACTTTTAAAAATCATTTTTATTTCTTGCAATTCGCTCTTTTTATAAGACAAATATATTATGGTATATGAACGAGAATAACAATATCAAGGAATTTGAAAAACTCTCATCTGACGTAAAGCTATTAGATTGTACAGAGAAAGGAAATTTGCTTTCTGTAACTCACTCGAAATTTATATTTGCGTATAGTCTCGGATGATGTTTGATATCATCTGCGAGGTTATTCAGACAGCTCTTTTCTTTGTTTAAAAATTTCAGTAAATATCCTTCTTTATAAACTCTTTTCCACAACTGTTTTATATTTTACGGGAAATCATTTTGTTCATGAGTTAAAACGATTATCAAAGAAATAAATAACTAATGCTTTTAGGAATGTATTGGTGATTCTGCAATTCTAGACACATTTGGATAAACGAAAAAATCTAGAAGCCTTCTGAGTTACATAACACTTTTCTATATATATATATTATATAATTTATTTCTCATTGTAAATGAGTATATTTGATGTGGGTATCCTTTGGAAAAAAGTATTTTGAAAGAAAAAAAAGTGTAAGAAAAAAATCGAATGGTCTCTCGAAAAGATGTTCTACGTTTATCTTTCTAGAATTTCTAGAATGTTATACTATAGATTTTATCTTTCTTTACTCGTAGAAAATTGCAGAATTTTTGTATGGCCATGAATGTCATACTTGGCATTGTACAAAATACTTACTGAATATAGATATTTACATGAATTTTGTATTTTTATTGAATAGGTATTTTGCACGTTCTTTTTCCGATCATTAATGATCAGTATATAAAGAATATAGATATTTTAATGGATTTTTCTTTTTTTATTGATTGTGTATTTTGCCCTTTCTTCTCGGATCATTAAAGAACAGTACTTAATGAATACTGATATTTGCAAGAGTTTCGCAGTTTTTCTGAATAAAGTCTTTTGTCGACCAATTAAAACCAAACTTTGAGACGTAAATACTATTTATAGCAGCAAAATAGCATAGAGAATTTGATAGATTTAGAATACTACATTCGAGAATATTGTTTAACAGATGGGAAGATAGACAGCCTGCACAGTATTCAGATATATGCATAATGCCAAATATAAATTTAGAACTCGTGGGATATGAAACAAAACAATTGGTTAAAAGCTTGTGTTCGAATTTTTAGATAATTGCTATGTTTCTTGCACAAAAATGTAAATTTTAGACAAAGGGACTTAAAAAATGTAAGACAATTTCTTTATAAATAAATTGTATTTCTCGAAAGTTTTTCAAGAATGTCTTATAGGTAAGGGATTGGCTACAAGTGGCTCTTTTGATTTAAAGTTGCGGCTGTGTAATTCCATGTGAAAAGTTAATAATAATTTATTATCAAAGTCCTTGAATATATTTTAAGAATCTAAACCTTCAACAGCTTCTACTAATATAATCAGTAATTACAAATCGCTAGGCTTAGCATGATCGTAATGAGAAAAATTTGAACTATTGTTTTGTTCTTAGAGATGAAAAGGCATGAAGGATCAATTTCGTGAGATATTCAAACAATTATAAAACCAACAATAGTAGTTTATCGTTCATAATAGATCCTCTCCTCAGAAATGGCATCAATGATACAAATGACATCAAACATTAAGACATTTGAAATTGATGCTTGATTGCTCCAAATGCAATTGCTATATTTAAAAACCAAAGACTCATGGAGTGCTAAGCTCTCAGAACTCAAGAGGAAGTTGAAAAAGTTAGAAGTCCAGAAATGCATGCTATCGTGTAACACAAGTGTAACAATTGGCATATGGAGTGTTGACGATTTTCGAGTTGATGTATTTGTGGGAGCAAACATTCTCTTGCATGAATATAATAAAAAGTAAATTTAGATATCAACACTAGCAAATAAAATTCGATAATCTTGTTTGAAACTTTAAAAACAAACTGTACGTCAGATTTAATCAACATTTTAAAATACACGCAAAGCCATTGCTCTCATTGATGCAACTATATATGTTTTTTATATGAATAAAGATTACTCCGTATTTAAAGCCGTTTGTTTTGAATCAAAAGTTAAATATATGCAAGCTATAATATTAATTCAAAAATTTTTAGTGGCTCTTTAAAAACCGAAAAATTTTGTAAATTGTTGCTTTTACTCTTCCGTTTCAATAAGTTGCGGACCCATGACATAAGTGATACTTAAATAATAAAAAGTGGTAATGAAATAAAAAAATGTTTTTACAAGCAGAAGAAGAAACTAAATCTCGAAATACAGATATCTGACTTATATTTTTATATCGTTATCATAAAGTATTTAAAAAAATGCAATACTGCCTCTGAAATATATTGCATACCTCTGTAAAATAGTCTTGATATTTTATCCTACTCTTGTTTTACAGTAACTTTCTTATTTGGGAGACATTCCATTCTGTGTAAAAGTCTTTTGAGCTCTTGTTAATTTATATTATTATAATTTTATTTCCCATTATATATGTATTAGATGCAAAATAATTTGAATGAGATTATTTTTTACATGATTTTTAGTTGGCCATCTTTATTATAAAATAAAAAAGATATGAAATGCATCTTAGATTTAAAAAAAGTATTCATATTCCCCCCTCTTCAGTCTTTCATGTACAAAATACTTTCCAAAATTCTTTTAATACATTAAAGGCAGGAGTCTTCATACTGCGATTTATCGCCGTATTACCTAACATATTTTCGTCAAGATACTCCACCTTTAATGTGTTAATACAGTTTAATCCAAAAAAATATTAATATAAATTTTACATAAAACAATTTAGCATTTTCTTATGCAATAGAAATTCTAGAATCGGTCTGATGATTGATGCTTTAATACAAAGGCTTAAAATCAAATGTATTCAGTTTACCTACATTTACGTTATAAGTGATAACATTTTACAACTAATGAATCATTAAATGTTTTTAGTCTTCAGCAATTTAAGAATATTTATTATTTCATGGAATACATTCTTATTAATAAAGATACTAGGAAAAACTACTTGGAATTCCCGCAATAACGTATTTTTAGTAAATGATTAGTTAGAAATCAGTAATTAAGGTAATTTGAATTTAATTGTACACATTAAAGTCAAAGCTGCTGAGAAAGCATAGGCTAGATTTAAGTTTGAATAAAAATAGCTATTTAAAATAAGGCCTTAAATTTGATAAAAATTAAACATAATTTTTAGATTATTTCAACGCATTTTATTTAAGAATTATAATCATTATTACAGATTGCGAAGTATATATACTGGAAACATTCGTGATGTTCTTTGATTTCTATAAAATATTTGAAAATAAGATGTAATAACGTATCTTTTAAAATCTTTTATAAAAAGTATTTTGAGAAACATTATGAGAAAGAAATAAATGCACAGCAAAAAATAGATATATATATTCAATATTTGCTTGGTTTTAAATTGATGCGGGTTTTAGAAAGTACGCAATATAAATTAGTAAAGGAAAAAATGAAAAAAAAAAGATAATGATGAAGTACAAATTTTACGACCAACGAATTTAAACTTCAGGACATACTACTGTATTTATGTTGATGAATACAAAACGCAGCAAATTTCTTATACTTACATCTTGTTGAATAGTCCTATCCGTTTTCTTGTCGAAACTTATTTTTGAAGCATTTTGACGTTAGACTATTTTTTGTTTTCTAGATACTTATAGTGTTTTTTATGTCCAATACAAATGCAGATGCGATCACTCAATTTTAACTGGGGGTCGATAAAAATAATCAAGTACAGAGTTTTTTATTACTATCATAGCCTTCAAGTTTTTCTAGAAGTTTTAGAAAAAAATTTTTATCAGCAGAAGAAGAAAGTGCATTATAGTAATTTAATTAATTCAACTGATGTGTTTAGTAACAATAAAATGTTATACTGAGGCTTCTTCACTGAAGGGGATTAAATAATTCAAGGGAAAATCGTGATTCCCTTACCAAACTGCGTCCAAGCAAAGAGGTTCACACAGATACTCTGCTAATTCTCACCCTTAAATGTGAATCTTGTTTTATCTATTTACGTGGTGGAAGAAGAAAAAGTGAAAGGTAGTTTATACTTTACTGTACTAAGTTAAATGAAAAAAATATTGATTAAAGAAATACTAGTATATATTTATTACGATTATATATTTATATAAGTTTAAATATTCAAGTAACATGAATATCTGTCTTGAGGAGCATATGGGTAGGGAGGGCATGAAATAACTTTCTTTGTTTAGCGGCAACTGCAGATAAAGCGAATGAACGAAATGCAACCACTTTTCATATACAGATTGTTGAAATCATGAAAAGATGAATTCTACAGAAAAAAAATAGCACTAAAATGTGACGAAATAGGGAATATTTGCACTGTGGTAGTACATTTATGAATGAATACACACAAAATAATCTTTATTCATCTATATCAGAGGTGACCAAACTACGGCCCGCGGGCCAAACCCGGCCCGCCAAGGGATTTTATCCGGCCGGCGGAGGGTTTTAAAACATAATGATGTTTTAGCACAAACCTTTTCATTTTCATAAAGGTATATCGAAAAACTACGTGGCCAACAAAACGGAGTTGTACTTGACCAAACACAAATGTCTATCGCGCTGTTAAGTTATAAGACTAAATAAAAAAATATATTTCGGTAACTCAAACATAAAAAATTTTATACTCATGTGAATTTTGACGATAAGCAGAGTCTTATTGTTTTGTTGTAAATAAAGCATTTTTTTTGTAAGCATAATTTTGTAAGCATAAAGCATAAATTTTGCATTTTCAAGTTACAATAAAATAGTATTAATTAATAGTATTTAATGCTACTTTACTCATAATGATATTTTTCAATTTGTATATACAATGTGGCCCGTATAACATGGATCTAATTTCGATCCGGCCCGTGCCGCGAAAAGTTTGGACACCTCTGATCTATATTAAGGCACCCCGGAAGCCGTACAATATTTTCAATGTTCTGAACTTCCAAGTGTACAACATATTGCATGCAGTGTATGGCTATCTATACTGATGTGTGTAAATTGTCATCTTCGATGTTCATAACAGCTCTTCTTTATGTTCCGTTTCAAGAAATGCAGTTTTGCTTTAGAGCCAGCCATGCCATTACACTGTCTATTATAGAAGAGTTTCAACAGTAAGACATACTGAGGCAAGGTAGGTCTTAGCACACATCAATAGTCAATCATGAGAAAAAGTCAAAAACATGTCAATAGTCAAGAATGCACTGCTCACTGATCATTTTCTGTTCCCTTTTTACAAGTTGAATTTATCATGGTGCTATTGCACAAGTACTAGGAATTATACATAATCTATCTCAGTATGTAAATTTCCTTGTTCATAGGAGACAACAGCCCCAATATTTCTCCTATTAGTAATTTTAATACTGCTTTTTTTTTGAGGAATTCATCTAACCATGCTTTCCACAATTTGTATATGCTGAGTGGTTTCATTTTGTTCATTCGTTAGTGGCCTCTAAACAGGGGAAGTTATTTTATGGGTATTCTATATAAACATTTAGAACAAATGATAGAATGTGTATTACATAATTTAATTTCAGATTAAAACTATGTACTTCATATTAGTATAAAAGTATTACCATAAAATCCAATTTTTAAAGCATTTGGTGTAATGATTCTTATACAGGAGTGTATATAAATTCACATAAAAATTATTGCAAGTTGCTTTCAATAGCAAGATAGTGGTACTATATTAATGACAATCTTTATTTCGGCAAAAAAAAAGTGTGTTACTTTTTGTAGAAAATATGGTATTTATTTGTCTTCTAAGCTATCTTAATGTAGAAAAAAGTAATTGCATAAGAAATTCAAATTTTGCTGTAATACATTTCATGGTTTGTAGTAACACATCTGTTTTTATCTTACGTGAAGCTCTTACAATGTAAGTGTTAGAGATTATTAAACATTTCAAAGTTTTATTTATTTTTTTCTGTTTTCTCCGAACACAAATGTAGTATCGAACTCGAACTACAATTTAAAAATTCATAGATTTGTGGGGAAAAAAACGTATCATTACAGTTCGACATCGCTCATTATGCCGTATGTTCTGGAAATTTTAGAGAATTGTCTGTGAAAAATCATCATGGCTATTGTTCCAAACTTCGTTTTAAAGTAAGAAAAATAAATAATTCTATATTTGAAATAAATATGAACTATAATTTTTCTAACTTTAATCGTTGTTTCAATTTAGTTTAAATGCTGAGGGATCGAAAATTATTAATATTATTTTTTTACAATTGTTCATAATATTTGTTTTTCAGTATTAAACTTGCTTTAATTATATTCAGTTCTACAGCTTGGAAATAATTTCCAATCATGGAAAAAAGAATATCTACAAAATTTGAGTTCGTTAGAAATATTCATTATGTCTGCTATCCTAGTTGTTATTTATAAAATAATTTCTTTGAAAACAGATAATATTATCTTGATTTTATTCTAAAATCCAATAATTATATATTTGTGCTGCTAATTTCCAAATAATATTTTTTCCCATTAGATTCTTCTGATCAGATATAAAAGTAGAAATATTTTCAGTTTTATTCATTAAAAAAATTATGCCAAACTGAAATAAAATTTTTCAGTTTCAGTAAAGTTCTACTAGGAAGTTTTTAGGTTCGAGACCTAATTCCACAGTAGAACCGCCATGTAAGGGGGACTGATGCATGCTAAATCAGTCCAGACAAAAAGTCCTCCCGCTAGTGTGGAAGTTTGGAGTGTTGGCGCTAGTTCCGCTGTTGACCTCGTGATCTGACAGAGGCAATTTACGTGGTCCATCTCAAAATAACCCTATTGTTACTTTAAAAAAGGGAGTTTAATATTGCTAAACTTAATAAACACTTTTTGGTTTTAACATTTCTTTTGATAAACAAAATTCTCGTAATTTTTTCATCATTAAACTTGGTTATTAAATCCTGCTGAATTCGTTGATAATAAATCCTGAAACCAAGTACAGTCTGCCAATTTGTCATTTGGAGTTGCCAATTGTGCTTCGTTTGTAAGCAATTAAACAAAAATGCTTGAAGATAACAAATGGCATTTAATTGAAGCTTATCTCTTAATAGTAATAAATAATCTTATCTCCTAATAATAATCTTTAGTAATCTCTTATACATCCTTGTTCTTCTTTAATACACTAAAGACAGTGGAGCTCTGACGAAGTTCCAACCTAGCTTACTATAAGAAATGCTAATGCTAAAAATGCCTTCGTATTTTTTTCTTTTTGCTAGAGGAGTAGCCATTGGAGGGCCTACATTGCAGAGGTTACATGCCTATCTATTATATCTTTTTCAGAATGTTCAAATGTTTTAAAGTGCAGTGCACATGCAGTTTGTTGCAAGCCCCATGATTTCATTGTTGATTTTATACGATATATCTCTTCTTGTATTTTTGGCAATTTTAAAGTTTAGCCACTGAATTATTTTATCTCAATGTTTTATAATGCCCTTTTAAGGCTTACGTTTTAGCAGTTTTATTTTCGTTTTATACTTATATCATTTTAATCAATGATCGGCGAAATATCAATTCTTGAGTCATTTCAACCAAATTTCCAACGAATATTAAGCGAGGAAAAAATCAAAAGTTCCTACAAATAGTTAGCCACACAGATCCAGTCAAATGATAGGCCCAAAATTATATCGTATTAATTGCATTGTACACCAATGTGCGTAATTTTCCTCCGGATAGAAAGAGATTTTCCGAATTTCCTCTGAATAAATGCTGTTGAGAATGCAGTAATATGATTTAATCTGCTTTCAGAAAATGGTAAACGCTCCATTGAACAGGCTTTGTAATACTTTTCAAGAGCTATTAAACACATTTTAAACCGATGTCTTCATGTCCTGGTTTGCTTAACAACATTGTATATAGATCCATTTATCTCCACGTGTCGATTTTGTGCTTTTTTTTGCGGAAAAGAAATTCCCATGGCCTTCTCTGAACTATTACCATAGTTGTTTTCTTTTGTCCAGTAGTCTTCCTTTTATGAATAATTTAACCTTAATTATAACTAACCACTCTGTAATATGCATTATTTGATTTAGAAAGGATGCGAATAACAGTAAAGTGACTAGCTTCTTCCTATGTTGTCTTTCATTCTATATTCAAATTACAAAGAATCAGGAATCGTTCATATTAAACAATTTCAATCAGTTAGATAAAAATACAAAAACATGACTCTTATGAATAAAAGTAATAGCTGTGACGGAGCAATTTCATTTACTCTTTAGCTGATATTTAGAAACAATAAAATATTTTATTTGTATTTCTTTGGAACAAATGATTAATCTATTTAAACGCAATTCGTGATTGTCTTACAAAATTATACAAATGAAATCGTCTGTAATTTCGTGTTGCCTTGTGTGAATCTTATGTTTAATCAGTATGAGACAGTTGAAAAAACAATTTTTTTCCATGTAAGTTCTGAAGGATTATCTGAATTTATCGCATGGACATAGAAATAAAATTCTTACCGTATTATTACTGTTACTACTTTTGTTGCAATTTTTTTTAGGGCATTATTAATTTTCAAGAAAGTTTTATTGAATATTGCATTATTACTTGTCTGAATCTTATTATTAATTAAGGATAAATAAGCATCATTATTGACTTGAAAAAAGCTAACACTTCGAGACGGAAGCTAAAATATTGTATGCAACATTTAACTATAACTATATGCACTAAACCGAATTAAAAAAGATCAAATTTCATTGAAGAAGCTAGGATTGTTGGCATCATTCAGATCAGCAAATCTCCCAGTCGTAACTTGATGGGCACGAATTCCTTAACAAAGTATTTTAAGATTTCAGATACGCATAGACATTAATTTATATTGAGACATATTGCGGAAAATTTATATTGTACTAATGAGGCAACAAAGGAAGTATAAAATTCCAAAAACAAACCAAATCTTATGACTTTTAAAGTTGCTATGTATGTAAGATGATGGTCCCATTTTCTCCTACGTGCTGTTCAATCTATCTCTCTTTTATGAATTACCAGGGTGTACTCGAAAGTTCTAAAGCTCCCCATTTACCACACATGATGACATTCATGCCAGATAAAACGTTATTTCTTTTAATACACATCATTAAGTGTCTCTGGACAGCCATATAAAGATCCTCCTTAGCAGTGGAGTCATTTCATCTGAAAATTTCTTATTTTCAGATAAAGAGCCCCTGATTTGTCTTTCGTCATTTCAAAAAAAAGCCATCATATCTTCAAGGAAGACGGATTTCAAAACATCCTGATGGTAAATTTATTTTCCTATTATGAATTGTCTCCTCACAATTTCGAAGAACACACTTCTCACAATCAACAACAACTATTGTCATTAAGTAGTGTTCTTTACAGTCAAATTCAGATGGATTTAGTCTGTGTTAGCTGTGAATTGAATATATAATTATCATGTGTTCTGAAAGGGTCACACACAAAGATGAATCAGAGACAGATATTCTCATAATCGACGGGAAACCATTGGAGAAGCATTGTTCAGTAGCATTGAAGAAGCATTGTTCAATTCGGTTATAAGGAATTCGAGTGCACCAGTGAGAAATTCAGGGACGGAAATTTGACAGAAATAAAAAGCGCAATTATTTGTTTTGATGAAAAACAAAAAGAAGAATGTAGGTCGTTTAACCCTCAAGTGTGTTCTAAGATATTGCATTTCCTTTACACTTAAATTAAATTTTCTAATGAATATATCAGTATGAAAATCGGCCAATATATTTGGAAGATATTATTATTAATATATAAATATGTTTTAGAAATTTTTCAAACTGTATTATCGTTGTCAAAGGTAATTGCATTGGAACATATTTTCTACTCAAATTACATGTTACAACAAATAGTGCTCTTGAAAAAATATATTACTTCTTATTTTTAGATCATATTTATTTATCCAGTGTACAAACGCATATATAAAACAATATAATGGAAAATTCAACAATTATATGAAAAATATTGACAATGGATAAACTTGGCCTTTTTTATCGGCTTCTATGACTTTCATAGCACGGTTTTCTAGGGCATTTAAAGCTTACAGATTAAGAGCTAGTATAAAATGAACTTATAAATTCTGTATACATTTCTTTCGGTAAATTAATATATTTTATAAATTTTTCAAAATATATTATTAGAAAAAAATAATAATTATTAAACATACAAATCAGAATCAGTCGAATTTGAGCTTTCATCGAAACACTTTTCTGTATAGTATTAACAACTCTCCGAATACTGTATATATTTTTTCCATTTCTCCGGTTTACACTCCTGAAATTATATTTTAAAAGCATCCAAAGGCAAATTACATTTTAAGTGGCCAGAAAATAGAGCGACGACGTCAATATGTCACCGATCGAAACTATGTCATTTTGTAGAGTTAATGCTTCTTCTTCTTGTATATAGCCGAGTACTGTATACTCCCCTACCACTGAACTTAGCGGTATCGAGGGGAATAGAGTTTATGCTGCATTTTTTGGTAAAACTAGCTGGTAAATGGAAAGAGGTTTAATTGGAAGCTCGTTACCTTGAAGAATGAATTAAAAAAATTAGCGTCATTTTCCCAAGTGGTTTACTATTTTGCTTTCACATTTGAGTTGTGAAACACAAATTTTTATGCGTTTTATCTTAGAAGGCGTGGCCTCAATAGACCAATCTAATTACTTCCTCTTTTAATGAGCTCATTGAGTTTCAATTTCTGAAAGGGAAAATTTTTCTGATTTAAATTTCTGATTTGTATGTGATTTCTGATATTAAAGCTTCTATCAATAAACATTAGTTAAGAACATAAAAATTTAAAAATGATGATTCATGTTACTTAGAACCGATTATACATGCGGATTCAGATATTACTTCAAATAAGTTCCTCTCTGTTTATGTTCGATTCGGAGTTATTGTCGTGTTCAAATGACTGTTAGGATATAATATGTTATCGTCCCATAGCTCGAGACGTGGATTTCTTCACGTGGCCATATATATGGTATCAATATAACTCCATGACTCCATTATTATTATTTCTTTTTTTGTCTTTTGTAAAGGGTTTTGGAATTTATTTTGGAAACGCAATCAGTTTTGGTAATCATACAGTTTACAAAAATACTGAAAAAAAGGTTAAATGTTTTAATATTAAGTATTGGAAAGATGTTATAAGATAAAAATAACCTTAACATTCTTTTAATGAGTATCATTTTCTTTTAGATATCACTGTATTGCACTAAAGTTAATAAACAAAAATAAAGAATGCAACATTTTCAAAGCTTTTAAGAATATTTCTTTATTAATATCGCCTTATTGATATCAAAAGTAGTTGCAGAGACAGGGTGACAATGACTGCCTAAATAAGAACAAAAACTTTGAAACAACAAACAAAAAAAAATCGGTTATGTGAATACATTCATAGTGTTAGGGATTTCATCGTCGGGTTCACTTTGTACAGTATGATGTGAGAATGTAAACAGCAGGCCTCAGTAGAAAACAACGGCGATGTTTATTTACAGTACAAAAGAGACAAATATTTGCAGCCGAGATGAAAACTCACAGCATCACAAAACAGCAGTAGTCGACTACTGCTGTAGAGCATCTAGAGAGAATACAGTAGGAGAGGGGATCTTCTGACCTTCTCTCTACGGTCTCACCAGATGGCTGAAATACTCCTTTGTCTCTTCTCACTTTAGCTGCAGACTCACTAATTCATAGAACTGGCTACTACAAATGACACGACGTTTCTTCCACAATAGATAGCAGGATTCGATGCTCACAGTTCAATTCAGCAATAGCTCCACACAATTCTGGCACTTCACCGCTGCTTCTCTATTTTCTTGACGCCTCATTACTTGTCAACGACTCAGATTACAATTCAATTCACCATCACACTCAACTTGATAGAGCTTCTAGACCAATCTGGCGTATGATTGTTCTTATGGATGGACCGTAACGATTCACGAAATTTTGAGCGTTATCAATTTTTTCGCTTAATTCGACTCCAAGTTGTCAAATGGCAGCTAAGTCTGTAGCCAAGGTCTAAGTTCTTAATGTGAAAACAGACCAGCAATCACAGGGCTGATCGTAACATGGTCTTTCTAACGATGACACTATACATGCTGGAAAGCAAAATTACAAGTTTGTAACAATACTCAGACTTGAGTCAATATATTGCTGAAAGAACAACTTGAAAGTATAGAGGAGATGATTGTATTCAAGAACAGAATACCAAGTGATAATCAGAGCTAATGAATAATGTGGAGTCATTTTAACACCCGCCTCTTGTTACGGGGTAATCATGGTACTTCATTGTTAAATAAGTATTCATAATAAGAAATTAAATGCATACATCTGTGATTAGGTCATGATCAAGTAACTTGAGAAATTATATGTAATTCAACAGGTAACAGAATGGATAACAAAAACCATAAGCATGATTTATTCAACTGATTTTTTCAATAATATATGACATTTATTTATTCTGTTTTAGTGTGAATAATATAAATGATTAGATGATATTTCACACAATGTAATAATATTAATTATTAATTAATTATTATTTATTAATTAATTATTATTAATTAATTAATTATTATTTATTTATTTTTATTATTTTTTAATTTGATAAACCTAACTTAGGTTTGCTGATTCAATAGAAACATATAATTTTACTTGCTCTCTCTGAGAATTGGGCTTTGCATCTAATTTTTATTCTGAAGATATTTTTCAAACTTGATTGAATGTGTTCATAACTGAATAAAATAAATAGTTTTATGACAAATATAGCATTGGTTGTTGGAGTTTTTCATCTTTTATGAAAAGTGCTATAACGAGAAAGCTACATGAAAGTTCCACAAGATTATATACAGATACAATTCAACTTTCTCTGAAATCACAAGATTATGAATTGTTTGGTGTTATTTAAAAATAATTTATTCTTTTATATCGATTTATTTTTGTGACTTAGGTTGAAACATTAATTAAAATTTGTGAAAAAACTGAAAATTTTAAATCATATTATTACATTATATATTCAGGGTTTCTTCTAATGAAAACTGAATATATCCGAACTTCTATATAACTTCTATATCCGAACAAGAAAATACTTTTGATTTTCCCAAAATAATCTTAACACTATTCAATTATATGTATTCCTTTAAAACGCTTAATTAACATATTATTGTTAATATATTTATATATATCTCTTTATCTTTGCAAAGTTTTATATAAAGTAGATATGCCTTAGAGCTCTAAATATCGAAATCTTGAGTCGTTTTTTTTACATTTTTAAAGAATTTTGAAATAACTAATTGCGTTATGAACATATGTTTTTAAATATCGTAAAATAAGAATCTACATTTCTATCAAAAGTACCAAAAAAGAAGAGAAAATATATTACTTTCATAATTATAAATATTTTATCTTTATTACACTCACTTCTTAAAAAGTTGATATATTTTAATGAATACTTTAGAGAAGCTTTTAAAACATTTATAATTTATTGATAGTGAGTTATTGGTAATATTAAATCCTTTGTATTACTTGTATTCATTGATTAGAATACCTTGTCTGCCTTTTTTAATTGCATAAAGTGTTTAATTAATGCATTTTAGATGCTTAAGATATTTTTTCCTTTTCTTAATTTGTATTTAAAACCCAGTCTTGTTACTTATCATTTTGAAACCCGGTCAGATAAAAACGACGATATCTGATCTGGTACAACCATCTCCAAACACCAGTGAGGTACAAAATTACAAACATTAGTACTGATCTCAATGCCCGAATACTGTTCTTCCCTTTTATTAAAATAGTTGCTCATCTTTATTAATTGAATGAGAATTATTATAGTTTACTTATTAATTGAAATTAATTATATTTTTATGATTATTATAAGTCTTTATAATTTCTTTTGAATTTACAAGAAATAAAGAGAATAATTTTCCCATAGAGAACAGTTGTGAAAAAAAAAGTGAATCTAAAATTACTACAACCCACCTAATTTGGCCCTCTTCTTTCTCCCCACCTGCTTTAGTGATATTGCTAATGATAAAGAAATGTAAAACTGTGTGCAGTTGAACTTTAGACATCGAAATGATAAGATAGGAATACATTCTGATGTAAGTCTGTGCATAAATATTTTTGATTGAGAAAGTTGTTATTTTGAGCTGAAAAAGCAACTGACAATTTAATTGTCTTAATGTTTCTCTAATATTAAACACTAATATTTTCCGACATTATCCTGCAAAATAAATGTTTTATACTAAATTCGATTATTTGATTTGTACCATTTTTACTTAAATCGGAGAACACTGAACCAATTTTCGAATTCGATGCATACATAAATTTCCACTTGGTAATGCTGGTAGAATCAACGAAGATGGTGATGATCAACGATGATATTGCAATTTTCTCATTTGTTTTTTATTTGGAAGAGAAATCTACTCTGATAATAGCCAAAATTTATAGATCAACGATTTCCTTGGTAAGTATATCTTTAACTAAACTTATCTTTGCTATATCTTTACATTGCTCTATGAATTTACAATAATTTATGTAAAAATCATGAACTTTAAAGATAAAAACATATATCTAGTTTTCTTCAATAATTTGGGGATTAAATTTTCATCTGAGCTGAAATGTTTTTTTTTAAATAACGATAAATATTTCAAAATAAAGATTGTAGAAATGAAATTATTGTAGAAATCCATTAAAAATAGTGATTTTAGGCTAGTTATAAAACAGATAAAGTATACTGCCTTCTAGTTCACATATCAATTCATTTATTTACTCATAGTTCAAAATCTAAGGGCTTGCAAGAAACTTTTATCTGTGTTTCTTTGGTTGAGACATTCATAGAATTTAACTAAAGCATAGATATACTATACAAAGAGACTCTGGAAATTTAAAATTTAATCCTAGAGCATTAAAATTGAATTCTAAATTTACTTATTCATTTAAACAATACAATGAAAACCATCGAATAAATTGTGTAAAAAGTGAAAAAAACCCATTTCATTTGTCCTTGTTCATGCTTATATATATATAT